>JAFVLL020038739.1:0-50644 GCA_021397915.2 Tor tambroides
CCCGCGGCACGTCTGGGGGATTCCACGGCCCGGCATCCTGGCCCGTCAGCCGTCACGGGTGCGGCAGTTCCTCCCTCGACGCTCCCTTCCTGGACTCACAAGGACACCAGCGTGCATGCACGGGGAAGAGACCAGTCTCCCGAGGAGAGGTGCGCTCGGCATTTAAACGGTAGCGGTGATGAGGCCCTATTCAGTTCAGGTGTGCCTCATCACACGCCGCCAGACCTGGCTAGTTTCAGTGCCCCTCCTCTCACACACCCACTCCCGTCGGGAGCCTGGTGAAGGGCGGCGAATAAGGGACGGGGTGGTGATGATATTAAAGGGGGGAGGCAGCCGACTCGTCACACTACAAATATACTTGTGCTACTTATGACTGGTTTTGTGGTCCAGGGTCACAAATTATGGCTGTTTCGAAATCTAGTGATGATTTCAGACAACATAGACGTGTTTAAGTTGTTGAATTGCTGCTTTTAGACATTTTTACTACCATGTCATTTTCACCACATCTCAAGTTATGTATATCTGTGATGGAAATGACATTTTAAAAATCTTTGGAATAAAATGGTAAACTCATTTGTCTTACTGTAATGTTAATTTCATAACTAGGCATTTATGGCTTGATCGGAAATGAAACAAAATCACAACAAAAGTGACATTTATCTGGGGTTTTCCTTGTTTTCTTAACACATGACACATCTCATATTTAATCTCAAACTCTTCACTGTAGTCTTCTTGAGAAACAACTAACTAACTATTGATAACATGTTTTTATTAGAGGCAAAAGACTGTGGCACATTTAATTTGTTAAAATTCATAAACCATTTTTACACAAATATTGAAATGGTTCATTTCACAGTTTGTTTAATATTATCATAATTTTTTCAAATATATATATTTTTCATCATGTTATTAGTTTGTTTTATTTTCACATTTTAAATTTTTAATTATATTCTGAAAAGTCCGGGACAAGGGCAAAATAAATAAAACAAATCATATATATATATATATGAATCAGAAAATGACCAGTACCTTTTCTGTTAAGTTTACAGACACTTCTTTTAACCCTGCAACACAACAATATTCAGTGCATAATTCACAATCATGGCAAATAAAACCCTGAAAATTCTGTACATTTGGCCTTATTTTTAGGGATCTTTCTTAGATTTTAGGCTAATTAAAGAAATAAGTGAAAGTGCTTTTCAAGAGAATTTCTTTTCATGCAATGCAATACAACAAAATGCACAATATACATTACGATATACATTATACACACGTAATGGTACAGTGTTTTTGAAACACGGCCTGTGCAACAGTAGATGTTTCTAGCTTTACAGCTCTTCTCTTTCTGACCTTGTTTACTTGCATTGAACATGCAATTCATGCAATTAAATCTGCTTCACAGGTTTATGTAAAATACTCCATATACACAGCTGAATACTATGAATAATCAGCACTGCAGAATTAAAATTCACGTGTTATGTGAAGCTGCAGGGGGACGGTTTCTCAGTTTCTCCCGCTGTGAGACGAGTGAAGAAAGTTTCTGGAGTTCATTTGGCAGAAATCTGTACATGCCACACTCAAAAACTAAAGTTTTGCTTCACAAAAATAATGAATGCAACAGTTTGCTTCAGTAGCTTTGAGTTATGACCTCTTCTAATGAAATTATGTTCAGCTCACAAATTACACTGAATTATAGCAACTTAAAATTTTGTGGCATAAACACATTTTTAAGTTAATTACTCAATAATATTAATTTGTTTCCATTAATTTCAACATTGGCCCTGGAACCAATTAATCTTTTCTATTTAGAATGTAATCTAACTTATTTAGTATGGAAATGTAACAAACGAGAAAGATATTACCCGTCATTGGCATTAGTGCACTCATTGCTCATATATATTTCAACAAATCAGAAAATGTATATAAAAGATGTATATAACAATAACTATTCTCCTTATCCAGTGTTATGCAAAGCTTGTTGGGAACTAGAAATCCACTGTCCAATTTCCAAAGTTATCAAGACAGTTTCATTAACTTATTACAATTAACACTGGCATTTCAATTGAAATGACATGCAGTATTAAGTAGATCAACACTGCTATGTCAACATTTACATGCATTTAGCAGATGCTTTTATCCAACTGGATTGTAGTTTTATTAATATTTTAATTAAGTTTTATTTTTATATGTTTTGTTTTCATTTTAAACTTAAAGTTTGAATAATTTAGTTATTATTATTATTATTATTATAAATGTCTATATTGTTATTATTCATTTTTATTTCAGTTTTAGTTTTAGTTATTTTAGTGCATTGTTAAACTAAATGAAAATGAGAAATGTTGTTGTTGAAAACAAGTTTAGTTTCTATTAATATTTTATTTAAAGTTTTAGTAATTTTGTTGTGTTTTTGGCATTATTATTAGTAGTAGTAGTAGTAGTAGTAGTAAGTATTTGTCTACATAGTTTTCATAATTTTTTTTTTTAAATTTCAGTTATAGTTATTTTAGTATAAGTTAAACTAAATGA
Source organism: Tor tambroides (assembly GCA_021397915.2). Taxonomy (NCBI): domain Eukaryota; kingdom Metazoa; phylum Chordata; class Actinopteri; order Cypriniformes; family Cyprinidae; genus Tor; species Tor tambroides. Next base: position 2,527 of record JAFVLL020038739.1, read on the forward strand.
AAATAAGAAATGCTGCCCTGGCAACAGCTGAAATGAAATAAGTTTGAGTTTTTTATATTTTATTTTATTTCAGTTAAAGTTTATTTTATTTCAAGTATCAAAGATAGGTTTAAGGTTTTGGTTGCCTTTAATAATCCTGTTATCCGAAGTGACAAAAGGAGGAACAAAAGCAATTCATCAAAGAGTCAACAATATTAATGCAATATTCAACATAACTCATCAAAATAGTGTTTGCAACTTAAAAGCTTTAATTAAACCAATAAATTAGTATTTTAAATTGAACCACACTGTGTAAAACATTCGCTGAATGATTTTGATGCACTCTAACGAGCAGAAACTGTTTCAAGGTTACAGCGGTTTGCGTTTCTGCTCTATTGAAAATTCCCCCTCACATATATTTGTTCAGACATTGTAAATGGAGAACACCTGGCTTTTGAGATGCTCGCAAACAAACTGTCAATTATTTCCATCTGCACAGCTGAATTCGCTGTCTTATTGGTTTCAGACACACAGGCTGTGATCGTATGGGACCCCGACACGCTGCTGTCGCTTCCTATCAGTCCTCCTGCGGTTCGGCTCCCGTCACTCAACGCAGGCCTCGGATAGACTTTAGGAAAAGTCGCCTTGAAAGATTTCCGTGTTGCATTGTCTTGCAAAAAAAACTACGATTTAATTCAAAACGTCTTGCATGCAAACTCTAGCTGTTAAGAGCTGATAAAACAATCTCCATTCAGACCGTCTCTTCTCCATTCTGAATAACGGCGCATGTGTGTGTGTGTGTGAGAGACAGAATGCACAGCCAGACGTTGTTTGTTCCTCCGTCTGTGCCGCTTCCCTCATACCAGAGATGGTAATTATTCTTTAATGTTTGCCCTTCACAGACCTTCATCTCCCCCAAACCCCAAATAAAGGACTGAATCCATAAATACATCACACAGTGGCTGGAGTGCTTCAAATGACATGCTTGTGAAGCCAAAGGACTCATCCACTAACTTTATACCCCTCTCTCTTCCAGTAATAAAAGATTTTACAGAGTGCAAAAGGACTTTTAGAAACAACCGATGTCTGAGTTGATGTTGAGATTTTCTGTCTTCCATATATGTGATTGATGTCTTGTCTGTCTTTTCAGCTCTTTTGCTGCTCTACGATGTGACAAATAAAGCTTCTTTTGACAACATGAAGGTAAGACTTGGGGTCAATACCCCATTTGATATTACAATTTCATTTTAAGAGTTTCTTTGTAATAATAAACCTGTGAAAGTCCTCTTTTATTGAGTGCACGTCTGTATTCGTTTATCCTAAAGAGCGATTTTCCTGCATGTTTGTTGCATTTTAATGTTTCCCTGAGGACTATGAGTCAAGGTGTCTTGCCCCAAAATCAGGCATAATTTAGTTTTTTATAACCATTTTCCATTTCCTGTAATTACTTGCATATTTTCTCTGTAATTATGCATGAGAAATGCATAACCGTGGGTTGCTGGAGTGCAATATGATTCTGTGCATTACTATGTATTGTGATTGCAAATATTTCTTTGCAATAAGATAAGAGAATCAATATAGATTTGATTCATTTCATTTGATTCAAATTCGCTTTTGATTTGATTGAGATTTCTGTTTGACTCAGTTCCGATTCATTTGTGTCTATTTTTGTTATAATGTCAATTTTTGTATACATTATTCTCTCTCAGCTAACGCTGTGTATTATACAGGGCTGTGTTTCGAACTGATTCAAATCAGTAACTCTTTTTGAGCTAAAAAGTTTGGTTCACAAGAGTCATTTGTTTAGTGAATCAGGCTACACAGGTCAGGCTGGATGTTTCTGATTCACTTATACAGTAAGAACTGGCTCATAAGAGTCATTTGTTCGTGAATCGGATCTAACCGTGAGTCATTTGACCGTGAATCAGTTTGTTTGTTTTGGCATCGTTTCTTGAACTTATTTCAAAAGACCAATGACAATCCTGTTTTATGAAGGAGTCATGATAAAATCAACACAGGTTACAGGCACATCTCCATTCCTTTGAGAATCTTATTTAGCCTTAACGCCAACATCAAATCAGAAGTGACCCTGTTTACTTCCTGATCTCATTGTTCATGATTAATCAATCAATGCTATTCAAAACATTAAAAAATATGTAAAAAAATTATAAAAATGGCATAACTTGTTCAGCATCTGAAACAGCTTTCTTTTTTGGCTAATGTCATGAATCCCTCTTATTTTTTCATCCACTCAGTTTTGTTGAGTAATGGCTAATTTTCATAATCTAATCAATTTTTGATGGATAAAATAAAAGTTTTGCTCTACATTTTTCTCTTATTTATATTGTACTTTACCTTAAAAAACTTCAGATTATGGTTGTGAATGGCATTTTGTGTTGACTTTAAAGTCAAGTCAAAAAAAAAAGTAATTGGGACTTTTTATATTTCATATTTCAGACATTTTTTTCTTGAAAATTGCTAGATATAAATTCAGAAATCTAACTATCTTTCTTGCAATTCTGAGTTTACATCTTGCATTTCATTTTATTTATTTATTTTTTTTGTAAAAAAGGTAATTGCAATTTTTATCTTACTGACTTCTGACTTTTATTTTGAAATCCCGAGTCTATATATCATAAGTTGGACTTCTGTACTTAGAATTGCAAATTTATATTTCGTAATTCTAAGTTTATATCTTGCAATTCTGAGAAAAAAGTATAAACTTGCAATTACCTTTATTTTTATCCTGCAAGCTTCCATTATGCACAATTTCAAAGCAGCTTAGTTGTATTTAGAGCTAATATAGTTTACAATTTGTGATAATATTAACAATCAAGCAGTTGCGATTTGCTATATACTATACATCACTTTAATTGTATATGAATAAAGTGGACATACTTGCATATCCAACTTCATATAGAAAGTCAGTGTTTTGGGTCGGTCTGTATTCAAAATGCATATTGATCTTATTGTGAGCAATTCATCCATGCATATTTCATTTTTGACCTTAGCAAAACAACATTTTCAATCATTTAGTCTGCTTAAACCCTGCCAGATATGTAGAAAACGCTACATATTAACCACACTTTCAACCTCAAGTTTGTTGTGCATCTGTACTGTACGTGCGTTTATTACACATTGATCAAAACACATAGATTCTCACAGCTGTGTGGTGATTTTAGGAGAGGGAGAACGAGGGGGACAGAAAGTTTTGGGCTAATGATTTGGAAATGAGATGTGAGTTTAATGACTTGAGCATCAAAGAGAGGTATTGAGGCCATCTGTCCTGCAGGTTTACAGCTGCAGGCCCAGTTATTAATACATCATGAAGTATTGCACCATTTATAACCATTAGCTGCGGCGCAGGGGGACAGATCTCACCCCAGGCTTTTAAAGATCCTTATTAATATATGAACATGTAAACACACAACCCCCTCACACTCCCACACACATTTCTCTCTGTCTCTTTCACAGACACATAAACATGTACAAACAAACAAATATCACACGTTCACACGTGCCGTTCCTCAGACCAAAGGTTGCGACTCACGCCCACATATATTTGCATCTCAAGAAGCTTTTGTCTGCTGTCAGACTCATAACCATAAGGGACTTTATGAGTGTGTGTGTAACGCAGCACCTGTTCATTTGCACAGAGGCACTCAAGCCTCAACTCTGCTGCTCAGGTTAATTAGCGTAAATTCATGCTAATCACCGTGACGAACCAGGAACAAAAGCCTGAGATACAGAAAGCCAAAGCCTTTACGTCACACTGCAAAAAATCAGCAGTGTTTTTGTTGTGTTGGGAGCTAAAAATACCATTAAAATGTAATTATTTATTTTAACTATTATTATTATTATTATTATTGTTATTAACTATTTATTTTCTTATACTGTTGGAAATATTTATAATAATAATAATAATTATTATTATTATTATAAGAATAAACAAGACTAAATGCACTTAAAAATTACAGTAAAACTATTGTGAAATAATATTACAGTTTACAACATACTGTAAGATTAATATACTGTAAAATGTAATTTATTCCTGTGATCAAATCTGAATTTTCAGCAACATTAGTCTCCAGTCTTTAGTGTCACATAATCCTACAGAAATCATTTTAATATGCTGATTTGCTGCTCAAAAACATTTCTGATTATTATCAATGTTGAAAACAGTTGTGCTGCCCAATACTTTTGTGGAAACCGTGATATATTTTATTTTTCAGGATTCTTTGATGAATAGAAAGTTCAATAGAGCAGCATTTATTTGAAATAGGAGTCTTCACTGTCTTTACTGTCACTTTTGATCAATTTAATGCATCGTTGCTGAAGAAAAGTATTGATTATATATATCTTATGGACCTCAAACTTTTGAACGGTAGTGTATATGTCAACCTTTATGATTTCACTGATGTACGTACCGTCATGCAGCCGTGATTCAAGCCGAGCGCAGCGTCGCATTAAGTTTCCTCTTTATTGTGAAGGCATGTGGCTCGCTGAATAAACATCAGCTTCTGTCTGTTATGCGGCGCTGAAGTGCTGTGCTACTGCTGGCAGCATCGTTTTCATTACTCTCACAGATAATTGACACATTCAGTGCTAAATAGGATTACATTGGATTAAGGGAGGAGAAATGAGTTTCACGTGGTTGCATCAGCATCTTAGGTGGGTCTTTAATCAGCCACATGGTCACTAATAAGCACAGGCTAAATCTCCTCCTGTGGCACCTTGGAGTTGTTAAAGTTTGAATTTTTTATCCACTTTCACTAATTTACACATAATTGTTTTGCTGTTCAGTGAGATAATGAACGTTGTTGTGGTTTGTAGGTCATGCATCAGATCAGGCCGAATGTTTAAACCACCAAGAGATATTGATAATAAAAAGATAAATAAATGAAGGATTTGAGAGGGTGGAGGTGATTTGCACGAACAGGTGAGTGATGAAAACATGAGTTGTCTTCAACGGGTCCTGCATACAGCATTGTTCATTCAGCATAATTTGTGATTATTCTATATGCAATATGAAATTAATCACTATTACAAGGATTTTTAACTTGTTTGGTTGTAAAGTTTCCTAAATACTGCCACACAATCCTTCATTGAAAACCAAAAATGGTGTAGGAGTAACTTTGAAACAATTTTCACTCCGAAATTGCTAGTAAATTAAAAGAGTAATTATAAAAATGGCAAGTGACACACTGAATTAAACATGATGTTTTGAAGAATGACTGAAATGCATTTTTTTGTTGTTGTTGTTGTAAAATATACTCCAATAATCATTGTTTTATTTACAACGTTTTTATGCAACCAAACTGCTGTTGCTTCAATATTATGATCAGTTTAGTGAGCAGGACACAATGGTAATGCTTCTTTTAGTTTCTCCACATGTTGAGCATGTAGATCTATATTTAAGATTGCGAGCATGTGTCTGCTGTTTGCTGAAACGCTCAATTTGCCTGAATGTTCAGTCTTGTATTTCTGAAGTGTTATAAGCCTTCTGGTGCCGCCTTGAAGCAGGTGGTCCGTAAGATTGCATGCTGCAGTCACATAACGCTCACTTGGTATTCATCACTCCCTCCGACTCTTCCTCATCTGGCTCCCTCGCTCTGGGCTCCTGGCTCTCGTGTTGTGAATGTCTCTGTCGTTTTTGCCGCAGAGTGTCAGCAGCTTTGAAATATTGCCCAAGTGACTTGTGGTTCATGAGACTGGCGCTTCAGACATAAACTGAAGAAGCACGAGAACAGTTTCCACTCCGTAACATGCAAACTCACCAGCACCTCTGGCTGAATTCACTGCTCTGTTACACACTATTGAGACACTTTCTAGACTGGCAGCAGCGCTGATTTATTAATCACACAAGAGCATATGTACTTTTTCAAGTGTGAAGACATGGATGCATTCCAATATAAATGCATATAGTTCAAACTCAAAATTTTGAATGAACTCCATCTCAAGCCATTGCAAATATTTAATTAATGAATTTGTTTGTTCGCTTATTAAATTTAATTATAATTGATTTAAATTGATTTCAATAAAACAAGCCATAATTGATTTGTTTATTTCAATCGTATTCAAATGCATCATTTATTTATTACAGTTTAGTAGAGTTTGTCTATTTAAATGTTATTCAGTTAATTCATTTCAATTTTACTCAAAATCATAATTTAATTATGTCAAATTAATTATAATTCAGAATTTATTTATTTATTTATTTATTTATTTAGTGCAGAAACAGTTTAATTCAAATGTATTTATTTATTTGAATGAATTCAAATTCAGTATTTATTCAGATGTATTATTTATTTATTTATTTATTTCGGTTTAATTTATAATTCATTATTATTTATTTATTTTGATTTAATTAAAGTTCATTATAAATTAACGGATTAGTTTATTAATTTATTTAAATAATAACTAATTAATTTATTGAATTAGTTTGTCTTTGTGTTGCATTTGGTTAAAAAACAAAGTAAATAATTTGGAGAATGCCATCCCATTTGCCAGGTTGATTGGCAGCTATAAATTATTATCACTGTTAACAATGATTTCTAAATCTATTTTTTAAACCTATTTTTTTCATTAGGCATATAATTACTGAGAGCGTTTGGTCAACCCTGGTTGTGATTATTGGTGCTACATAAATAAAACTGACATTGACCTTGGCATTGAATAATAATAAATGCAAATATTTCTTGAACATTGGTGTATTTCATCATTGCAGTTGCCACAATTTTATAAGAGCAGTTTTTAACGAGACTCTTTTACCGTAGTAACACACAGCTTCGCATGGCTTATTGCTTGTTAACTTGTATCATAATCACCCTGTAAAATACATATTTATTCATGGCGAGTCGAGTTGGTCATTGAGTTTGTTCTGCCTTATAAGGGCATAAACAGCAGACCATCAGAGCGCTAATTTACCTCCGATTATTCCACAGCTTTAATGGTGCATTTTCTGAACACTGTTTTTCTTTGTCTGTTCAAACAGCAGCTCAGCTATTAGTCTGTTTTTAGCACTTTATATTTAATGGAACATAGTGTTATTTCCTCTCGCCCTCCTCCCACTTCACACAATGTGATATTCTCTCTCACAGCACTATCTTCCTCTCATATCAAACTCTTTTTCCTCTTCAGGTTTGTTTTCACTCAGGTCTTGTAGTGTCCGCCAGCTAGTGATCTGAGCTGAGAAATAGCCGGTCTAACTCTATTTGCTCTCTCTGAGTCCACCAGCGGCGACTGAGCTCTGCATGTCACTCAATCCCTGATTGGATTTTTGCCCTCGCTACCGTATGATTGAAACCTTCAGCTCTCCGGCGTGTCTCTGTGAAAGTTTCCCACTGCGCTGTTCGCCGGCTGCCTTTGTTTCTGCGGTGACTGCGATCCGGTTATTATCGGTGTGTTTGTGTGTGATTAATTGTGTGGGTGCAATCTAAGCTGCTATTGTTTTGATCAATCTTCTCTTGAACTGTAAAGCACAACCTGAATGCACAATCACTGACAGTGTCTTTGATTAAAGCATGCATTCATGATTGTGTGGCAGAGCCATTTCATATAATCATTAGCTACTGGTTTTCAGGTCAACTGAGTCTCTCAAAGAATCTGAGAAAAAATCTAATGTGGTGGCAATTTTACACAATGATTTATTCATCTATAGTATTAGATGCATTTAATATAATGCAATAATTAGATAATTAGATTAGATCACTATCAATTTTATTTCGTTTGAGGCAAAAATGGTACTATGAGTAACTTTGACCAGTTTTTACAATTCGTGAAGTGTGTTTATGTCTAAATAGTATAGATTGGTATACAGAATACCATAATTCACAAAATTTAGCCTGAATTAATATGTTTTGGTAAGAAATAACACTGAAAAATGCTGTGTGTATATATATATATATATATATACACAGTCAAACCAAAATTTATTCAGACACCTTCAAAATTTCTCACATTATCACAGTTTATCCGCTATAGTTTAGAAAATGGTAATAAACTATGACAAGATCTCAAGAGTTAAACTGTGTCAGAACAAATTGATCTTGATAATGTCAGATAACTTTGATAGAAAGTTATGTAACAAAACATGGTCAGGTCAAAGTGTCAAATCAAAATTTTGGTCACAAATTTTTTATCAGTTTTAGTGGTAGTCCACTGTATGAAGAATTTTTGGGTATAATATGTCACAGTTTACTTTATTTTGCTATCTTCACTTACATAAATCAACTATAGTGTTCTGTACCTGCTAGTAATATATACACACGCACACACACACACACACACACACACACACACACACACATTGGTGTCTGACTTCTCATTATATATTTTATTTAATTAAGTGATATAATGTTAATATACTACTTCAAACTAAGAAAACGGAAATATTTATTTATTTATTTAAGTGGCCTGTCTATAAATGTATAAACATAAACATCTATAGACACATAAAGACAACAAACTATCAGAGAAATTACACAAAATAATGCAATAAATATTAACTAAATAACATAAAATGTAACACATAACATGTATATTATTGATAAAAATTTGAAACAAATTATTTAAAATTATTTATTTAGTTTTTCCTTGCAAAAACCATAAATTTGACATTTTGTACTATAAAATTACAAAAATCCAATGCAAACCATTTTCCTTTTTTTTCCCACTGAGTATATATAGTTGGGTAATAACAGCTAAACATTTAAAAGGGTTTTACTGTACCATTTATTACTGTAAAAGTGACAAATATTTTACAGTGTAAATGTTCCTGTATTTCACTCTAAAAATCAGGATTTCAGACTGTCGAATGAGATTTCATCATCAAATAACATGTAAAATGTCCCACTGATCACTGTTTTTTGTCATTGCGGCTGTTAGAACAAACACTTAGAGAAGCTCAGGTAGCTTTTTTAACTTCACATAGGACACAGATTGACACTCGTCACTCATGTTAGTCCTGTATTGTAGACTCTTGTGGATGCGGATGCTGGTGTGTTGAGCTGAACCAGCAGAGAGACTTGTCTTATTGATTTTGGATCTGTACTTCTTACAAAGAAAACTTCTCTAGAGAGATCTGATATTTTTGTTTGAGCGCAAGCCTCTCCTCAAGTGAGAATGCAGAAGCTGGTGCAGAAATAGTCATCTGAGGACACAGAGTTTCTGCTGTCTTGACCCTCAGTGACAAGCGTTCACTTAAGAGAGTCTTTGGTGTTCTTCTAAAGAGGCCATGAAGAGTGATTCTCCTGTCTGCAGAGACACCCACAGCAATGCATCAGTGCTCTTCTGAGGCTCAAACCACCTAATTGACCAGCTTCACCCTCCTTCATGGCCAGTGGATGTTTGGCACAATGCCACTTCTGCTTCACCGTTTTCATGCAATTGCCTAAACATAACTTTCAACGCAGGCCATTCATCAGTTTGTAGTTATTAATACAGATTTCAGTCTTTTTGCAAATGTGAAATCCGCACATCCTTGGGTCATCCAGTCTGAATTTTCAGGGTTGCAGTCTAGATTTGCATTTGCTAAAGCAAACACCTGTGCTTGAAAAGTAAATGAATATGATAAAGGCTTGATGTGCTCACTTTACTAGCATTTTCAAAGGAAACTTTCAATGCTTTTACTACATGGAAACAGGTTTTTCAGTAGAGGAAAAAAATATATGGCGTATAGTTGAGCAGAAGTATGTGAACTGGAACGGACCTTTAGTGTCAGAAGTTTAGAACAAACCCCAAGAACCACAAAGTCTGAGAGACATAATATAATACTGCCTCGCAAACACTGTAGAAACAAGTTCAAGGGTTGTTTGGATGACAAATGGATCTGGTTAGAAGCATCACCACCAGAAAAAGCCTTTTTCAGGAAACAATGGCTCTTTGTGGAGCTTTATGGCATGGGTAATGAAGAACAGTCTGTGATCAGACACTCGGTTCAAACTCTATGTAGTTTTATGCAGTATATGGTATATACACTCTTAAAAATAAAGGTGTTTATTTGGCATTGATTGTTCCATCAAGTACCTCTAAAGGAAAAATGGAAATTTGCTGAACATGTTCTCACCCCCAAACCATCCGAGATGTAGATGAGTTTGTTTCTTCATCAGATTTGGAGAAATGTAGCATGGCATCACTTGCTCATTCACAAGTAATCCACACCACTCCATCAATTAACATCTTCAGAAGACAAAAGCTGCATGTTAATAAGAAACAAATCCATCATTACATTTTTAACTAAAATACGAGTCCATAATAATGCTTCCTCCAGTGAACACAAGTGGATCTCCTGTTGTCTCTCACATCAAAATCCAGCCACATATTTGTTTAGAGCTGTTGTGGCTTGTAAACGCTGCTTGATCTTTCCAGATTTCTCTCCTGATTCAGACCAGACTACTTTTTCACTGAAGGAAGCATTATTATGGATTATGGACTCGTATTTTAGTTAAAAACTTCTTAACGATGGATTTGTTTCAGCTTTTGTCTTCTCAAGATGTTAACTGATGGACTGGAGTGGTGTGGATTACTTGTGGATTATTATGATGTTTTTATCAGCTGTTTGGACTCTCATTCTGACGGCACCCATTCACTGCAGAGGATCCATTGGTGAGCAAGTGATGCAATGCTACATTTCTCTAAATCTGATGAAGAAACAAACTCATCTGCATCTCGGATGGCTTGGGGGTGAGAACATTTTCAGCTAATTTTCGTGAACTATTCCTTTAAGAACTGTTTACTGATAGGTTCTTTGGGGAACAAAAAATTGGTTCTTCTATAGCATTTCTCCAAAAAACTCCTATGAAATCTTTATAATAGTATAGTATAGGCATTACTAGACAACACCTTTCAGCCATTTTCAATCCATCCAGGAGTCATCCAGAGGAAAAAGAGCCTGACTCTTTGAGGATGAAGTATGTCTGCATTATGTCCATTATTTCCCACCATTACCGAAGCTGACAGTCCCTTTGAAGACGCACTTACACTCTCGCACACCCTCCGGCCAAAGATCACATGCTAAATCTTTTCATTTCCTCTATGGATACGTTTTCAGTAGGCTGAAATGAAAGATGACACACAATTCCCACCGATATCAAACATTATTTTAACGTGTTTCATCCTGAAGCAGGGCCGCTTTATTTCCTACAATCACTGCAGACGTCTGTGAAGGGCAGATTTCAGTGACTCTTTTAGCAAGAGGTCGAAGGAAACCTAATGCTTCGCCTGAGAGATTTTAAACACTGTCATCATCGCTGCGATGATGCTTTTTGTGGTTTTGTTGCACTCTTGCAAACTTTGAGGTTCATTTTCAGTGGTAAAATTAAAAAGTGTATACTGCGAATAAGTTACTGCCTTTAAAACTCATTTAATGTTTCCAGCTATGGGAAGACATTACTAGATTTTATTCCTTCTCATCCACTGCCATTGCATATGAAAACCCTGAGGGGAAGATATATGATATAAAGCGTGCAAATGGTGATGGTAATGTTAGTCATTTTTGTAATATTTTGAAGGTCCCATTACTTTGTCGATGATTTGAACTCTTTTGCACAATCATGCTCATGCATAACAAGCAGATCAATGTTGCCTGAAAATACCTGAAAGCAGCTCATGCCGAGCTCAGTGTTGGCGTCTTGGTTACTCAATGCATTTTTCATGAGGGGCTTAAGGAGAAACCACAGAGAACTAAATCAATAGAGACAGTTGCTGTGTTTCATTCTTCAGAGGAGGTTTCACTCCTTTATTCAGTATTAACCCTGTAAAGCCTGACAACAGTACAGCAGATACTTGAAATGATCTAAATATCAGTCGTCATTCTATATCTCCAATAATATGTCTTAGTAAGATGAGATTGAAATGATCCAAACATATAGTGCAATGCAATCCAATGCTGATTGAGAGATGAAGAAATAAAGGCTCCTCAGAAGATGTGAGATGAAGATCATTCCTCCGCTGAGGAACAGTGAAAGTAAAGCTTCTGGAAACAAACGCTCCTCAAAAGATCCTGATGATCAGATTTGAGACGCACTGATTTTCCTAAAAAATGACTGGTGGAGAATCAAGTAAAGCTGAGCTGTTTCAGTCCAGTAAGTGTTCATCTGGAAATATTACTGAAGATATTTTTACTTTACTTGATAAAAATCAGTAAAGATTTGACAGCAAAAAGACACGTGAAGTACCAGCTGAAGGTGGACGTTTGTACAATTACACTAAAAGAGCTTTTACTTGATAAAATCTCTAAACTATCAATTAGATCCAGAAGGGATGGAGTAGATTGTGTGCGACATGTTTAACAGCAAAGTTTTGATCATGTGGATCATTTAGAGGCTTTATGTCTGAAACCAAAACTAGTGTTGTGCAAATGCGTCCAATCACAATGATTCATGCCGAAGAGTTCTTCTGTTTCTCGCTCACCGGGGAAAAACTGCTTGATTTGCATCTGTTTTATGTGTTGTAGCTAGTTGTTATGGCCCACTCGTTCCCAACTGCAACATACAAATGTACTTAGAATACAAATAAAAAGTTTTGGAAGCCTAGAGGATAAAAAGTAACAAATATCACATGAACCAGGATTGAAGCTACACTAGAGAGAACAAAGAAACCAATAAAAGAGCCTGTTTTATATTATACACCTCCAACTTGAAGATTTATTTATTTATTATATTTATTTTCTTTATTTTTTAGCTGTCAACAGGATGCTAAACCATCCAAACTTTGACCTTTTCTATGGTCGTAACAGCAGAAATCCAGCAGCAGCAGATGTTGATTCTGATTCAGAACTCTTGAAATGATATACAGGTACATTGAGTTTTCTCCCGTTTCATTCCTGTGACCAGTATCAGCACTTCTCAGCGGTACAAAAGTAAAGAAGTGCAGTGCTTTGGGACTCTGGAGGAAAGAGACACACTTTCTGACACCTTTTGAAGTGTTTGGCCAACTGAAGAACACACATGCTTTGACTGACACACAGCAGAGCTGAAATAATCAAATATTTATAAAACCGCACTGTCACATTGAAATGCACAAGTATTTTGGCATCCTGTGGATGTTACAAGTTTTTATACCAAGATGAACTTAGTCTATAAAAATACCAGCCAATGTATTGTATCAATATGGAGGATATTTTTAGCATTGATTTCTCACAGGTGTTTTGAATTATGCATTGCATTTCGTTTAAGGGTTAGAGGAAACGTCTGTGAACTTAATGGAAATGTACTGGTAATCTGTTTTCCTATGATTTGTTTTTTTCTTACAGTCTATCTGAATATGCCATTTTTATTCAGATTTTTTTAAAGATAATGTTAAAATACTGAAATACTGTAGTACAGTATGCAGAAAGAAGAGAAGATTTGGTTTCTGTACACTGTAAAAAAAACTTTACAGTGACAAAATATTGTATATATTTTTATAATAATTTTACATTTTATAGATTAAACTTTAAAGTAAATAAAATAAAGCTGATGAAAATAATATGGTGCACAGTGTCAACATAAAAATATAAAACACCATCATGAAATTAAAATAATGCAATAAAAATGAATTTGCATGAATGTTCATTCAAAACTAACATATATTTATATACATCACTGATAAGATAAAACTGTTATTTAAATTAAACCCCCCCCCCCCCCCCAGTATTTTTCTGAAAAATTACGTGGAATATCCCATTACATCTACTACAGTTTTCATTTCATCCTGACTTTAAGTGTCTCAACAAAGCAGATCTGCTTGTATGAGCAATCCATTAGCTCATCTCAGTTGACTGATTGACACATTTTCACATTTTTGCTCACAGGAACCACTGAAGTTTTAAGCCAATCACCTGAACCGTAAATGTCATGTGACGGCATGATGGCACCACATCACATGAGAATGCTTTATCCCGAAGATATTTTTGCATGCGTGAATGAGCCAAACAGCAGCGAAGCTTCGTTCTCAAATGAGCGTTGAGAACAGTCGAACATGAGCCCGAGAGTCATTTGGGCCATGCAGCTCTGGTTATAATCCGTTTTGAAAGTCGTCATTCATCTGTTTCCATTGTGTAATCGTATGATTGCACGCTCACGTTACTCCTCGATCTTCTCTGTTTACCGCTGAGGGATTCAGAGAGACTTAGTGTTCCAGATATAGAAAAGAACAAACAATTCTCTCTGAATGAAACAATCTTTGTTTAGCTGTGTTATTTAAAACGCCGATCTCAATGGAACTGAAATAAAACTGTCAGTCTGCTGTATTATGATTCTATCACACTCGATGTAAAAGATCATTTTCTCACTACTTCAACATCTCACATTAAATGTTATTTGTCATTTAATTATATATATATATATATATATTATATATTGTAACTATATATAATAAATAATAATAATATAATAAATAAAATTGTAAAATTGAAAATTGTTTTCACTTTTTTTTTGGCCAAAAATATTATCACATTTCTTTTCATATCGTATGATATCAATATTTATCACAATATTGATTTAGCATTAATTACTGTTTGTTAGACTTTGATAATAAATATAAACAAAACTTCATTTACAATTAAACTCTATGAGTAGCTACTTTTTATTTTAGGGCCCCGTGAAATCTGTTTTATTTTTTCCTTAATTCTGTGTTGTCCATTTTTTTTTTTTTTTCTGGATTCTGTGATTTATGATTTAATACTAATTAATAATGAATACATTTTAACAATTTAATTAATACTTTAAAATGTAATCAACTGGAAATATAATTAATTTACAACAAAACATTGCATTTTTATTTATTTATAGTTTTGTCAAATAAGGTGCTTCATGACAGAACTGTATAAATCAAAACATGGATGAAAAAGATCTTGGTTTATGATATTCCTTAAAAATAATAATAATATTATTAACTTGAGAATTATATTTTAGTATACAGTAGTAATATGTTCCTGTCATAATTTCTTCAAGTTAGACCAGACCTTTATTTTGACGGGTTGTCGGGAAGGTCTTTCAGTTTTACTTTTGGTTTCAGTGTGTATTTGTTGGTAGTTTTTCATAATAATATTAAGAATTTGAGAATTATAATTTATTAAACAGTAGTAATATATTTCTGTCATAATTTCTTCAAGTTAGACCGGGTTTCTTCAAGTTTTGATTGGTTGTCGGAAGGTCTTTTAGTTTTACTTTCGGTTTCAGTGTGTGTTTGATAGTAGTTTTTCTCAAAGTAAACTGTGTAAAGCTGGTGATGTGACTCTAAGAGCAGCTCTGGAGATGAAGTTCATGTGTTCATATTCTCATATATTCAGACGCAGAGGCTGAAAACACCATGAGCATCACGCAGAGACACGCAGAACTCGCAGACTGACAGAGACATACACTGACTGCTGCTGTCACCCTTTATTTCTGCTGTTAGATTCATCCATATCGAGTGAACTTTCTATCGCAATCTCAATATGATATGTCTTATGGTCCAGCCATATTTCAGCGTCAGAGCGGTCAGTCAGGAAGGTCTGTGTGGGGTTTGTTGTCATCTCTCCGCCTCGGGCTCGATTGCTGATGATTTAACAGTGTTTGCGACACATAACAACTATTTCTGCTGGTTGACAGATTAAACAACTACCTGTGATATTTCTCTCTGATCTCCTGACGCCTACGGACTGAATTAAACGCTTGTCGTAGAAAGTGTTCATGTGAGATTGAGTGTTTTGTCTGAGCTTTCTTGTTTTATTTGTCATTTGAGTTCAGATCAACTCTGGAAAATGCTTGGTTGCACAATCATAGAGCATAAAATAAACAAATGTTAAAACAGTCCATTTTAAATGAGATTTAAATATTTTTCTGTCATCTTTTTAATGCTGAATGAATGAGCTATAATCACGTTTTCACTTGTAGTGCAGTGCACTATGGGACTGCATAAATTTATGTAGATCTATTTTTCAGTAAATTCATAAATATATTAATATGTAGTTATGATAATTTATAAATGAGGTAAAGTTAATTGTGTGACCAGTTTACTTGTTTACTTGTCATATGTGACCCTGGAGCACAAAACCAGTCTTAAGTAGCACGAGTATATTTGTAGCAATAGCCAACAATACATTGTATGGGTCAAAATGATCGATTTTTCTTTTATGCCAAAAATTAGGATATTAAGTAAAGATCATGTTCCATGAAGATATTTTGTAAATTTCCTACTGTTAATATATCAAAACCTAATTTTTGATTAGTAATATGCATTGCTAAGAACTTCATTTGGACAACTTTAAAGGCCATTTTCTCAGTATTTTGATTTTTTTGCACCCTCAGATTCTAGATTTTCAAATAGTTGTATCTCGGCCAAATATTGTCCTATTGTCCTATGTCCTAACAAACCATACATCAGTGGAAAGCTTATTTATTCAACTTTCAGATGATGTATAAATCTCAATTTCATAAAATAAAAACCTTATGACTGGTGCTCCAGGGTCACATATTATAAATATATTTGTATTACAGAAGAGTATTTCGCAGAACCTCAAAGATACTGTTGAGAAAATGTGAAAATCAAGACCCTGTTTTGTGGCTTTAAATTTTTATCTCTTATTTTTTTATCTATTGAATGATATAATCAATGATGTTTTTGTAGTTGTATTAATATTTAAATAATGAAATAGTAATGAAATATTATTTAATATTAATAAGAAGTAGTTATAATAGTTATAAATGTGTGACCATGCCCAACCTCATTTAGGGAAAATTCAATTAAATTCAATTAATTAAATTAGTAACAACACATAACAATAAAATTCAGAAATCTGGACAGAATTCAGAAATAATAAAGTTATATATATATATATACACAGGTCCTTTTCAAAAAATTAGCATATTGTGATAAAGTTCATTATTTTCTGTAATGTACTGATAAACATTAGACTTTCATATATTTTAGATTCATTACACACAACTGAAGTAGTTCAAGCCTTTTATTTGTTTTAATATTGATGATTTTGGCATACAGCTCATGAAAACCCAAAATTCCTATCTCAAAAAATTAGCATATTTCATCCGACCAATAAAAGAAAAGTGTTTTTAATACAAAAAAAGTCAACCTTCAAATAATTATGTTCAGTTATGCACTCAATACTTGGTCGGGAATCCTTTTGCAGAAATGACTGCTTCAATGCGGCGTGGCATGGAGGCAATCAGCCTGTGGCACTGCTGAGGTGTTATGGAGGCCCAGGATGCTTCGATAGCGGCCTTAAGCTCATCCAGAGTGTTGGGTCTTGCGTCTCTCAACTTTCTCTTCACAATATCCCACAGATTCTCTATGGGGTTCAGGTCAGGAGAGTTGGCAGGCCAATTGAGCACAGTAATACCATGGTCAGTAAACCATTTACCAGTGGTTTTGGCACTGTGAGCAGGTGCCAGGTCGTGCTGAAAAATGAAATCATCTCCATAAAGCTGCTAGCTGCATTGACCCTGCCCTTGATAAAACACAGTGGACCAACACCAGCAGCTGACATGGCACCCCAGACCATCACTGACTGTGGGTACTTGACACTGGACTTCAGGCATTTTGGCATTTCCCTCTCCCCAGTCTTCCTCCAGACTCTGGCACCTTGATTTCCGAATGACATGCAAAATTTGCTTTCATCCGAAAAAAGTACTTTGGACCACTGAGCAACAGTCCAGTGCTGCTTCTCTGTAGCCCAGGTCAGGCGCTTCTGCCGCTGTTTCTGGTTCAAAAGTGGCTTGACCTGGGGAATGCGGCACCTGTAGCCCATTTCCTGCACACGCCTGTACACGGTGGCTCTGGATGTTTCTACTCCAGACTCAGTCCACTGCTTCCGCAGGTCCCCCAAGGTCTGGAATCGGTCCTTCTCCACAATCTTCCTCAGGGTCCGGTCACCTCTTCTCGTTGTGCAGCGTTTTCTGCCACACTTTTTCCTTCCCACAGACTTCCCACTGAGGTGCCTTGATACAGCACTCTGGGAACAGCCTATTCGTTCAGAAATTTCTTTCTGTGTCTTACCCTCTTGCTTGAGGGTGTCAATGATGGCCTTCTGGACAGCAGTCAGGTCAGCAGTCTTACCCATGATTGCGGTTTTGAGTAATGAACCAGGCTGGGAGTTTTTAAAAGCCTCAGGAATCTTTTGCAGGTGTTTAGAGTTAATTAGTTGATTCAGATGATTAGGTTAATAGCTCGTTTAGAGAACCTTTTCATGATATGCTAATTTTTTGAGATAGGAATTTTGGGTTTTCATGAGCTGTATGCCAAAATCATCAATATTAAAACAAATAAAAGGCTTGAACTACTTCAGTTGTGTGTAATGAATCTAAAATATATGAAAGTCTAATGTTTATCAGTACATTACAGAAAATAATGAACTTTATCACAATATGCTAATTTTTTGAAAAGGACCTGTATATATATATATACTGTATATATATTTATATATACTATATATATATTTAAAATTATACATAGTAGCCAGAAAGAAATGCTAATTTTAAAGAAAAACGTCAGATGTTCTTAGAGGCTTTTGCATCTGAACTCTTCATATATTCAAAGGTTTTAGAAATAAGACATAGTTTGTTATATATAAAAATGAAATTATATGTATTGGATTGGGTTTCATATAACAAACTGTGTCTTATTTTTAAAAACCGTTGAATATATTATTAATTGTAATTATAAACAAATAATTTCCATACAATATATTGTATATATTACTAACTACAATAAACAACCATAAATGTTTTAGTAAAGCTTTAAGTGTCTTCAGTGTGAAGGTGGATTGCATCATTGCTATGTGCTGTGGTCTAACACTTCCTCACTGTTTAATTTTGTGTTTATTTTTCTCATAATTTCCATAAACTGCACTGTGCTGGATGTTGCAATGGCCGCTGAGGTTAAACGCGAATGCAATCATGCACAGAGTTCGTTCCAGGTCTTTAATGAGCCTGCTGGAGCTCCACGTCTGCACTTCTCAATCTGTAAACATAACCACATTTTTAGGCCTCCAAACCCCACAGGCAGGCCAAAATTGTGCCATTTGTTGTGCTTTTCGTTGTTTGCAATTTAAAAAAGAAAATCAATGCTTCTCTCTGGCTCCTTTATTTTGAAGCGGAGTGGAGAGGCTTGTAAGGGCCATGGACACTCACATTAATATGGATAAGAGACTGAGGGAGAAGAGCTATTGGACCTAGCATGGAAACGGACCATTTGTTTTCTCTCTTCTGTTTCCTCTTGCTGCTCATAATTAACCCCAAACACTGGGTCAATCTGAATAGTGTAATTGGCTGGGTGAGTTTAACCCTGACGTGACTGATGGGGAGTTTTTATTGGCTTGTTTTGAGGATGTTGACTGAATCAGGATCAGTTTTTGAAAGAAATTAATACTTTTATTCACCAGTGATGCATTAAATTGATCAAACAGTGACAGTAAAGACATCTATAATCTCACAAAAGATTTCTATTTCAACTAAATACTGTTCTTTTGAACATTCTATTCATCAAAGAATCCTGAAAAATGAAATGTATCATAGTGTCTACACAAATATTTGGCAGCACAACTGTTTTCAACATTGATAATAATCAGAAATGTTTCTTGAGCGCCAAAGCAGCATATTAGAATGATTTCTGTAAGATTATGTGACACTGAAGACTGGAGTAATGACGCTGAAAATTCAACTTAGATCACAGAAATAAATGACATTTTACAATATATTCACATAGAATACTGTTAGTTTAGATTGTAATAATATTTCACTTTTTAAACTTTATTTTTGATTAAATAAATGCAGCCTTGGTGAGCAGAAGAGACATCTTTTAAAATCATTAAAAATCTTAGCAACGCCAAACTTTTGAACATAGCTTTTTTTCTATAAAACAAGCTTTGCCCGAGTATTTAGTTAATAGTACTATACTAATTATAATAGCACAGATTGCGATTGAAATGTCATATGGTTATAATGTAGATTTACATTCGTATGTTGATTCAAGACTGAATCTATCTCACGTACATACATTTTTAATCATTTATTCACTTCTGTTTTCTTCAGAAGTTTTAATTAGTTTTATTCTCCTGGCTCGCTTATGTCCAGGTTGTAATGGAGAAGTCTAATTTTCTTCAGGTGATGAAACTAACTTTTGCAATCAGTTCAGTTCTCTTAGATGTCACGCAATCAGTCGCACGATTGTGGCTGAACAACGCGGCTGATTACAGTAGCGCCGAGGCTTTGACAGAGCCATTAAACACAATAACCATTAGACCCACAGCAGCGCTGCTTAATTTCACTGTTTTTCCTCATTCTGTCTCTCCCAAAGGTTATTTCATAACAATATATTAGTTGTCAGAGCATATATTGTTATTATATTATATTATCCAAAAACAAGGGGATGGGATTGTGTGGGTGTGAGAGGGCGAAGCGACAAAATGAGTTTGATGTTGAGGGAGGATTTTTTTAGTCGTCTTTACCCTCCTAACTTGCAGCATGAGGTAGAGTTTTGTCATTATGGAGAGATGAAGGTTGTTTTGAAAGTTACAGCATCTGAGTTTTCTCTCGCTTTGATATTCGTGAGTGTAAGATGGCTCATAATGTAAGAGCATATAAGAAACCAAAGTGACAGAAAGATGGGTTTTGTGAAATATTATTTGGATAATGATCAAATTATTTTTTTTTCTAAAATTTAATAATGCTGATAGTCGGTGTTAATGTCATCATCAAAATAAAATGATTTAAATTAAAAGACAAAATATGATGATTAAAAAAGTAAAAGATATTCAATAACAATGTTTTATGTTTTCTTTTATTTTGATAAGTCATTTATATATTTTGAGATAATGTTTATACAAATTTGAAAACATTGGAAAGTTTGGCTTGGTACAGATTAACAAGTTTTGTCAGCAAAAGTTTAAATATATATATATATATTTAAGGAATCAATGCTTTTACAGTAAAGACATTTCTAATGTTACAAAAGATTTCTGTTTCAAATAAACACTGTTTTTTTTTACTTTCTATTCATCAAAGAATCCTAAAAAAAATGTATCACAGTTTCCACAAAAATATGAAGCAGCACAGCTGTTTTCAACATTGATAATAATCAGAAATCTTTCTTGAGCAGCATATTAGAATGATTTCTGAAGGATCATGTGACACTGCAGACTGGAGTAATGATGCTGAAAATTCAGCTTTGATCACAGAAATAAATGACATTTTAACTTAATTTAACATAGAACACTGTTATTTTAAATTGTAGTAATATTTCAGAATTTTTACTGTATTTTTGATTAAATAAATGCAGCCTTGGTGAGCAGAAGAGAGTTTTTTTAGTTAGTTTTATTAGGGCATTGCAAGAGAAAATACACTTGTCACACAGCACAGTTTGGCGAGGTTTCTTTAGGGAGAGCAGGAAATGTAAACCCTGGACTGAAGCTGGAGCAGATGATTGAAGACGGCTTTGAACAGAGAGGGGAAATTACTGTGGCTCTGCTCACATACAGCACAGAACAGTGATCCAAACACAGCCATGAGGCATCAGGAGGCCCAGCGGAAACCTTGAGTCCTGGACCTCAGCCGTGTGAGAAATCGTGCAGCGCGAGCGGGAACAAAAGTGGGAGACGGGGAGGTTCAGAGCAGATGGGAGGTCGTGGAGAGTGTGACACGTGTGGGAGAGACCAGCCTGCCATCCAGCGCTCAGAGCCAAACGCACCAGCAGAATCACTCCTGTGTCATGCAGAGATGATTGTGGCCACAGAGGTGGAAGGAGAAGTCAGCCGAGTCAGTAGATCAGAGGACCAGCGCGACTCAATCTTCCTCTTTATTCTCAGCTCAGTGATTCACAGATGAACTGACCATCACAACTCATGCATACAGTATACAGCCAGTGTGTCATTATCATTAGTGGAAAAAAAAATTGGTAACTAAAATAAAAGTTTAAAACACTAAATAGCAACGGTAATTAATACATCTATTAAATCTGTATATTTATTTTAATAATTACTATACTGTTAATTGCTAGAACTAATTCTCATTTAATTTTGAGTAAGTCAGCTAAAGTAACTAAAACTTGGAACTAAAGATGGAAAGAACTAAAACAAAAATTGCTAAAGCTAAAATAAAAAAATAACTAAATAGTATTTAATAGTAACTAATAGTACATAATAGTGTTACTATTAAACACTATTTCAATTTTAAACTGAATTTCAGTTGTTTTAGATTTTTTTTGCTTTGTTTTTTTTTTTTTTTTTTTTTTTGGTAGATTTTATTATGTTTTATATTAAAAAACAAAAACTATTACTTAATATTAGTAATTTTAAATACTATTACAATTTAAAACTGAATTTCAGTTATAGTTTTAGTATTCTTAGTTTTGTGGGGGCGTTTTTATATTTAAAAAAAAAACACTATTTGTTACTATTAAATACTACAATTATAAACTGAATTGCAGTCTTAGTTTTAGTATTCTGCAAAATTTTTATTTTATTTTATTTTTTTGGGGTGGGGTGGGGGGGTTGTCACAGTCACCAGTTGAGCTGCACTGCATTTCCCAGCATCCCTCTTGCCACTCACCTGCACTCTGTCGTAAATTACTCACACCTGACCTCTATCAGTGAATCCTCCTCACCTGTTGCTGCCAGTCAAGCTCCCTATAAGACAACACTCCATCCATACGCTCATTACTGTCTGGTCTCTAAGTTGCTATACATCTCATCAGTCTCCTACCTGTGTTTACTCACCTCCAAGTAAATCCCATCGAACTCCAACGCTCCATTGTTCGTCACGATCTTGAGACCTACCTGTTTCACCTAAGTTGGATACTTACCTGATGTTCCCGATCTCCTTCTTCAGCTCCGATCCTTGAACTCTTAACCTGCAAAAGAGAAACATGTCAGTTAATTCAGCAAGATAAGTTTATCTATCCATTTTGAACTGATTCATTCTCACCTGCTATTGCTGCTCATCTGCACCTGTTGACCTGTTCAATAAACTTCATATCATTTACCTGATTCACCTCGTTTGGTCTCCTTCTGTTTTGTGACAGGGTTATATTTAAAAAGACATAGTGTTTTTTTTTTTAATATAAAAAACTACCAACAAATAAATAGAATACTAAAAATACAACTGAAATTCAGTTTAAAATAGAAAAAAAAAACCCACAATAGTAACAATACAGACAGCCTAGTTGATGTAATACTGATCATCACAAGATTTTCAACTCATACAGGAGCTGTAGGGAATATTATACATAGCAATATCACAGAACAGGTTTTCTTAAAATTATTCTTGGATCTGGGACAGTCTTAGACACACTAAGCCATCGATTTACCTAAGGAAGCTGTTTGTCAATGGCAGAAATTACATGATCTGAAAACTGCCATCTTTGCTTAATTCTGGGGCCAGATTATTATTATTT
Organism: Tor tambroides; assembly: GCA_021397915.2. Classification (NCBI taxonomy): domain Eukaryota; kingdom Metazoa; phylum Chordata; class Actinopteri; order Cypriniformes; family Cyprinidae; genus Tor; species Tor tambroides. Next base: position 25,873 of record JAFVLL020038739.1, read on the forward strand.
TTTTATTTTTTTTGGAGCCAGTGCAATGTATAATATGTAAATGCACCTGTTTTGTCTTTTTTTTGTATTTTGCATGTGGTTGATGTTTTTAAGCTGAAGTTACTCACATAATCTTTAAATAACTGTTTAATATTAAAATGCTGCAATTTTAAATCAAGCATTGCATAGGAAATATTCAGTAGATCAGAATGATCTGACTGATTGAATCTCTGTGCTAAAATCTTTGGAGTTTTTTTTTCTAGCAAAATATTTAAAGCTTAATTCTGTTCTACAGTATAACACATGTTTGTAAATTTGTAACAGAAGGCTGTAAAAATTGCAAGAGTAAAAACATGTTAATTAGTTAACTGTAAGATTCTGTATATAGTAAAAAAAATGGTTTAACGTCACATTAAATGAGATTTTACTGAAAAAATCTGTGAAATGTATGGTTTTGATAGTTAAAATTTTGCTGTTTTTACTGTAAACTTAGGGTTATTATAGTTAACAAAAACTAAACCAATAAAAATGTGTTACTTGAAATAAACTTGAAATAAAATAATAATCATAATTAATTAAAAATAAGATTTTTTTCCTTAATGTCCTAAACAAAAAATGAAATAAAATGTAAGGACAACTAGACATGTTCAAAAAACAATAATAAACAAACAAACAAAAAAGAAAAAAAAGGAACATTATAAAAAAAACCAAAATTACTAAAGCTTACACTCAAATAATCAAACTAATTTAAATGAATAACAACTAATTCAAAATATTGATAACTATAATAGTATCTCAGTGACACTAAAATAACCCTGAACTTTTTAGTTTAGTTTTACAGTGTAGTTTTATTTTGTTGTATTTCATGTAACATTGTTTTAATGTATAATTCTTTCGTCCTAATAGACATTCATTCATTCAGAAACACTGTCTAAAATATTATGCTCTGATTTTGGCCTCTTAAAGGGGTCATATGATGTTGCTAAAAAGAACATTATTTTGTGTATTTGGTGTAATGCAATGTGTTTATGTGGTTTGAGGTTAAAAAAACGCACTATTTTCCATATACTGTACATTATTATTGCTCCTCTAAGCCCTGCCTTTCTGAAACGCTTCGATTTTTACAAAGTTCATCGTTCTGAGAAGCGAGGCATGCTCTGATTGGCCAGCTACCCGGTGCGTTGTGATTGGCCAAATACCTCAAGCGTGAGATGGAAATGTTACGCCTCTCACCGTATTGTGATGGCGTTTCACAGCGCGACCACACAAGAACAATAATACCCATTATAAACGAGACATTTGTTGCATCCATTGGGGACATAATTACTGATTATAATGATTTATACTGTCTTTTTACGCGACGCATTGTATCGCGCCGCGTAAACATGACCATGTCTGCATTTGTGATCGGAGAAACGACAAACAACAAGCACTACTCTATACTGCTCAAAACTCGCGTTTGAATCGTCAGTGGCAGAAACATACTTACAGGCTGCGAGTCAGAAGTGCCAGACTGTCCTTGCAAAGTTGGAATTGTCCCACTTTATAGAAACAGTCTTTGTGCAAGCCAACATTGTAGCTTCAAAGTTCAGGAAATAGTCCTCAGTAAAATGCGCTGCACACACTCCAATATTTGCGTTGTACTGTTCTGGAACAGTGTTGTAAATACAACTTAACCACTGATTTCTAGTTGTGTCCTCTTTTGGAAGCCCAAACAAAGTAGTTTCTCTTTCACAATGAAACACAGCGTCTCCAGGACATGGCGCTGGCGGCAGCAACAATACTACAGCCAGAGTAATAGTTACGCCTTCTTTCATTGTGTATATATGTGGGCGGTGTTATGAAAATCTCCTCAGATCATGACATAGACATGTGGGAGCGTGTTTGAACAAGCCGTTTTAGGGGGGTGTGGCAGAGTCTTAACTTTGATAAAGAATATCTCTTTGGTTTTGAGACTTTAGTCTTTGCAACTTCAGGGATCTTATCTATGCACAAACAGCTTGTAACACTCCAAAGAGAAAGGAAAACTTGAAATCGCATCATATGACCCCTTTAAGTAACTTTTTGTTAGTATCTTGACTATAGCTGAACTGCTTCAAATCATGAGTAGCTTATAGCTTGACAAACTGCTTCCATTACTTCTGCATCGCTAAATAAGATGAATAAACCAGTCTGTAGCTTCAATTCTTTGGGCTGAGAACAGTGTTCACTCAATCGCTCTTTCTGTCTTCTTCCTCCATTTATCTTCACTTCACTCTCCTGGTATAAAAGTTACATCAGTCATGCCATACCATTTACTTCTGCATAATTGTTTCTTCTTCTCTTCATCTCAGTTGTGTTTATCACCATTTACTTTGATTAACTTCACATTATTCTCCCTTCATCTTCTGTTGAAAAAGCTTTCCGCATTCTCGCCACATCCTGTTTTTCCTCCATTTATATTCTCGTCATGTTTTATTAGACGTTTTGGTAAATAAGTCTCATTTATCACTCTTGCTTAGTGCGTCTGCATCTTCCATTACATTAGATTCCTGATATGCACGTCCTCATCTGTCACACCTCTGAAACCCTTGCGCTGTGTTTCAATTAAATGGTTTCTCTCTCACAGTGTTTGAGGATTTCAACATCAGTTTCTAATTGCTGTGCTGTGTGGATTTATGTAATATCAGAGAAAATTTGGCCCAAATATTTTTAGCATTTTACATTTATGTATTTGACTGATGTTCCTATACAGAGCAACTAATATTGCATTGAAGCATTCTCTGGGAAAATGTGCGCTTTTCACTACTTCCATAGTGTATTATTGCAGAAAAAACAAGGTTTTTATTGAAAACTTGATGGCGCAACACATTTTGTGGGAAAACAAATAAAAATAGTGGTTTGTATTGTTTAAAAATCATCTAATTGTTTGAGGTAGTGTTTTTTATGGAAGCCTGTTTCCACCATGCAGTCAGTCAATCAATCAATCAATCAATCAATCAATCAATCAATCAATAAATGTGACACTTTATCTAACAATTCAGACTTTTTTCTTGCAGTTCTGAGAGAAAATTCAGAGTTGCGAGATATTAACTCAGAGTCAGAAGTCAGAATTGTGAAATATTAACTGGCTATTGAGAGAACAAATATCAGAATTGGAATATTTAAACAGAATTCAAAAAAAAAAGTCAGAATTGTGAGAAAAAAATTGAATTCTATATACAATTCTGTGTGTTATATATATATATATATATATATTCTTGTTTTCTACATAAATATATAACATTTTGAAAAAACATTAAGTATTAGATAAAAATGAGTGCGGAATTGATTGGTGATTAGCAAAATTTTGTGCCTAGTGAAAGGTGGATATTTAGGAAAATACTGCTGTGAGTTTTTGTGCCATCTGATGGTCTAAATGAGAATAAAATACCTTAAATATTACTTTAATATCGGCTGGTAGGACAGAATGGAATGAGTGAAATGGAATCAGAAATATTTTCCGTACAAGTAAATAAAAATCTAATCTCCAGAGAGTTTATTCCACCTGTGAAGTGTACTTTGAGTCTCTGTGTGCAGCAGATCTCGAGAACCGTTGCAGATGTTTTGAAGGTTGTTGCTGCAGTGATTCTTCGGTTTGATTTGGCTCTGGAGCTCTGGCGCTATTGTGTGAACAGGACTGAGAGCAAACACACACAACGCCAATGCGTCACTCCTAAAACAAAGAGACGCTCGTGACTCAACCTTCAGTTATGACCAGACGCTTTTACCACCATCAGGTTAAACTTACGGCAACCACAGTTTACAGTGAGAACCTTCATTTCTCACTTTCTTCACTTTTGTAATGAAATGAACATACAGGATAATACAATAAATGCATAACTCATACCTCTGAATAATGATAAACAGCTGGATCTCCAAGTTTTGTTGAATAACTGATAGCCTTACCATTGATTTGCTGAAGATTTGCTGAAAGTGTCCTCATGCTGTGTTATAATTTCCTCATGAGGAAGCGTTATTACGGATCATGGACTCATATTTAGCCGGAAGCAATGGTTTGAAGTTAAAAATGCCTTATTGATGGATTTGTTTCTTTTGTCTTAAGTTGCTAACTGATGGACTGGAGTGGTGTGGATTACTTGTGGATTATTGTGATGTTTTTATCAGCTGTTTGGACTCTCATTCTGACGGCACCCATTCACTGCAGAGCATCCATTGCTGAGCAAGTGATGCAATGCTATACATTTCTCCAAATTTGATGAAGAAACAAACTCATCTACATCGTGGATGGCCTGAGGGTGAACTATTCCTTTATCACTGGAAATTTAAAATGACATCTGAATGCATTCATTTACCACTAAATAATGGTATGTGGTTGCCAAAAAGATTACATATCTGTGTGTTATCAAAGACCTGAAAAAAAGAAAGAAATCCATTTAAAACTCAGAAATGAGATTAGATGGAGAGCAAATGGAGACTTCTATTCTATTTTTATCCTGAGCAAAAGACTCCCACATTTGTCTCACACTGATTGCAGATTTGTCAAGATAATATAGTTTGTAGCATTTGATGAAATTTAGTGTTTATTCAATGTTGTTTTTTTTAAAAACAAAACTTAAATAGTATCTGTGTTGCTATTTCTGCCACAGAACATAGCAGCTTATTTATAACCTTTTGCAGTATATTTCCTGATAAAACTTTACAGAAGGTTTATTTATCAGGGGTTTTGAAGGCGTGACCACTTGTCCAATGACATCTCCTGTGAGAAACTGCAGAGGAGTCATAAGTTTTGTTGTGAAGGGAAGTAATTTAATATGAGATGAAACAGTGTTACTTTCCTTTAAAACAAAACTTTAAAGAAGTGCTGCCCGAAGTCAGTAAAAGTAAATATTCTAGAATTCTTTGCATTGTTCGTTACTAATTTTTGACAGCAACATAGTGGCTGAATTAGCTTGATTTTGGAAATACTTTGCTTGAAAAGAGTTTATTTTGTCTTTAAAATAAATGCCAATTCATGTGATATTTTCCCTCTAATGCAATGTCATTTATGTTTGGATTTTGCATCAGATTAGGGATGTTCATTTCGGTTATTTTTCCTAACCGACAACCGATGCTCATTAACCGATTATTAACTGTTAACCGACAAGATAATTTTAAATTAGAGTTGAATTAAATTAGAAAGGATAAGAGTCTGTGACCCGTTAAAAATACTAACACTTGTTCATGAACAAAAACAACAGAACATGAAGATTCACATGGTCTTATCATATCACATCACGCACCCGCAGCGCTTCTGCGAGTGGAGAAAAACATTATAAAGCTATGGCTATATATAACAAATAAATAGGCATATACGAAAAATATATTTTTACTTAACAAATTAAGAAAACGAAAGAAAAACTAGAAACAAGTAGCCTAGTTTGCAGAGTTTCAGTTCATTTTTTGTGCTGCGTGAAGGGAAACCAGATGGCAGAAAGTGGCATCTATTTTTCTTTAGGCTTATTTTACGAAAGTACAAAGATTTGTTTTTATTGTGAATGTACACAAATAAAAGCAAACCTTTTACAATTCCGATTATCTTTATGACTAAAAGGAGTAGTTGCTTCCACTGTTAGAAGGAAAAAATTCAAGTGATTGCGCCGGCGCTGCGTGTGCGCACACATTTAAGTATTGCTACCTTTACAGTGCAGCCTGTTCATTACCATAATAAAATACAGTCAGTCAAACATATGGAAAAAAACAACACTGCTTAGTTTAAATATGTAGTAAAATCAGTGCCGTTAAGTGTTATCACCGTACCACCGTGATAAATGCAAAACATTTAATTTTACATGGATATCGGAACGCGAGTGAAGTAGGCTACATAATAAATAATATTTTGGCATTCAAATAGGCCTACATCGTGAATACAGAAACATTTGATTTTGTGTCGAATGAGAGACCCAACGTTGGTTTCAGTTTCGGTTTAGCCTAAATTAATTTCTTTTTGGCTTGTCGTTTATACAGGTGCATCTCAATAAATTAGAATGTTGCGGAAAAGTTCATTTATTTCAGTAATTCAACTCAAATTGTGAAACTCGTGTATTAAATAAATTCAGTGCACACAGACTGAAGTAGTTTAAGTCTTTGGTTCTTTTAATTGTGATGATTTAGGCTCACATTTAACAAAAACCCACCAATTAACTATCTCAACAGATTAGAATATGGTGACATGCCAATCAGCTAATCAACTCAAAACACCTGCAAAGGTTTCCTGAGCCTTCAAAATGGTCTCTCAGTTTGGTTCACTAGGCTACACAATCATGGGGAAGACTGCTGATCTGACAGTTGTCCAGAAGACAATCATTGACACCCTTCACAAGGAGGGTGAGCCACAAATATGCATTGCCAAAGAAGCTGGGTGTTCACAAAAATGTTGTATCAATCCATGTTAACAGAAAGTTGAGTGGATGGAAAAAGTGTGGAAGAAAAAGATGCACAACCAACCGAGAGAACCGCAGCCTTATGAGGATAGTCAAGCAAAATTGATTCAAGAATTTGGGTGAACTTCACAAAGAATGGACTGAGGCTTCACAAGGAATGGACTGAGGCATCAAGAGCCAGCACACACAGACCTGTCAAGGAATTTGGCTACAGTTGTCATATTCCTCTTGTTAAGCCTCCTGAACCACAGACAACCACAGAAAACAGTCAGAGGCATCTTACCTGGGCTAAGGAGAAGAAGAACTGGACTGCTGCCCAGTGGTCCAAAGTAATCTTTTCAGATTAAAGCAAGTTTTGTATTTCATTTGGAAACCAAGGTCCAGAGTCTGGAGGAAGGGTGGAGAAGCTCATAGCCCAAGTTGCATGAAGTCCAGTGTTAAGTTTCCAAGTCTGTGATGATTTGGGAATGCAATGTCATCTGCTGGTGTTGGTCCATTGTGTTTTTGAAAACCAACGTCACTGCACCCGTTTACCAAGAAATTTTGGAGCACTTCATGCTTCCCTTCTGCTGACCAGCTTTTTAAAGATGCTGATTTCATTTTCATTTCAGGATTTGGCACCTGCCCACACTGCCAAAAGCACCAAAAGTTGGTTAAATGACCATGGTGTTGGTATGCTTGACTGGCCAGCAAACTTACCAGACCTGAACCCCATAGAGAATCTGTGGGGTATTGTCAAGTGGAAAATGAGAAACAAGAGACCAAAAAATGCAGATGAGCTGAAGGCCACTGTCAAAGAAACCTGGGCTTCCATACCACCTCAGCAGTGCCACAAACTGATCACCTCCATGCCACGCCAAATTGAGGCAGTAATTAAAGCAAAAGGAGCCCCTACCAAGTATTGAGTACATATACAGTAAATGAACATACTTTCCAGAAGGCCAACAATTCACTAAAAATGTTTTTTTTTTTATTGGTCTTATGAAGTATTCTAATTTGTTGAGACAGTGAATTGGTGGGTTTTTGTTAAATGTGAGCCTAAATCATCACAATTAAAAGAACCAAAGACTTAAACTGCTTCTGTCTGTGTGCACTGAATTTATTTAATACACGAGTTTCACAATTTGAGTTGAATTACTGAAATAAATGAACTTTTCCACGACATTCTAATTTGTTGAGATGCACCTGTACAGCTATAGCTTCTTATATTTTTAATTCTTGTTCTTTTCTAAATACTGTTAAACTGAAAGGATTTGTTGTGGAGTGAGGGGAACTAAAATAGCCTAGCTATGTTTACAGTGTTTATTATAATGTTTGTAAACATCTCACGTCGACCTATTTCTGAATGAAATTATAAAATGCGACTTAAACGCGACTTGTTTTTTTTTTCTCTATTTATTTATTAATAAAAACAAATCAGTCTTTTTAATGCTAAAATGGAATTTAGGCATCACAACAACAACAACAATAATAATAATGTACAGTGTAAAATAGATATTCATTTTCAGATTTGCTGCTGATTACATTTAACAGTGTTTACAGATAACTTTAAGTGAGTGTTAGATGATGGTAAAAGTAATCTACATTTAAATGAAATGAGTGTAGATATTATTTAATATCTGATATCGGCCGATATTCAGCAGATATTCAGTCTAGTACTGATAGACTATATGCATTGCTATCTTTAAATAATTTGTCAACTCATCTGTGAAACCAATTACATTAAAGACTGATTCTTAAAATTCATGTTCAAGTAATATTTATGTATTTTGAGTGTAGAAAACAGATATTATTTGCTATACTGTATTTTCTATAAAGGGTGGGTACACATTAGTTGTTTAGCATCTAAAGGAAAAAAAAAAGTTTTTAAACAAGTATTTTTCTTGTTGCTTGTTTTTCAGTAAAATATCTAAACATTCTTAAATCAAAGAATCAAAGAAACATTTACTTGAGAAGCAAAATGACAAGATGTGGATTATAAAATGATAATAAATAACTGCCAATGGGCTCAGTAAAATAAACAATAAAAAAGTGTATTGTTCTGAGCCCACTGGCAGATAACTTTTCTTGTTTTAAGTATATTACATTATAAGTATTAAGTTTTGTTTTTTTTTTTGTTGCAGCAAACAAGACTTAATACCTTAAGAAAAAAAAAAACAATTTTCTCCTTAACCTTCTCATATACATGTATCTTAATTTAAAAATGTTTGGATATTTGTACTGGAAAACAAGACAAGAAATACTGAAGAAAATAATTTCTAGCAGTGCACATTAACCAGGTCCTGGTTGTGCTGTGAAAGCGAGTGAGCTGTTTTTGTAATGTGAGATACCATATTCAGCCACTGCTGTACTGTTGGCCAGAGAGCTCTTGAAATGTAGCCTTTTATTCAGAACAACACAAATCAAACATTCAATACAGCCTGCTTGCCTTAATGAATTATTTTTCGGCCTATGAAAGAAAATCAAGCATATTGGTGGACCGGTGTTGATTGTACTTTTAAAAAAGCCTGCAAGCAGAACATGAAACAAACACAGCAGAGGGATCAAACGCTGCTCTTTCTCTTTGGTTCTCCTGTTCCGGGCCCGGGGGGAAATAAACATGCACACTGATATAGTACAAGGCTTTAATGACAGATTGCTAAATAGCACTGTTATGCTTTTTAAATGCAAATGAGGTTGAGTGAGTTTCAGAGGTGTGGAGAGAGCGACCCATTTTCAGAGTCTGTGATGATGAGTCAGGGTACGAGAGTGTGGGAGTGCGGCCGCATTTAGACCGACGGCAAAGAGATGCACATGTGAAAGCGTAGAGATCGGGGAGGAACAGAAGCAGAGATTTCACACAGACAGACTGTGCAACACACTTCTTTGTCTTCTGCATGCTTTGAGGCAAACGCATGTGATCGAAAGGCCCATGCTGTGATAAATCCCAGCCTGAAAACACTTGTTGCAGAGCCGAAGGTGCAGTGAGAAGAGATGTGAATGCCTTTGCATTCATTTATTTGGTACAGAGCTGTGAAATAAGTCTGAAAATGAACAATCAGCTGGTCATTATTGCATAGGGTGGCCATACGTCCTCTGTATTTCCTGGACTAAATTTCTAAATTGCCTAAAATATCCAGTTTTGACTTTGTTTTCCTATTGTGATCATACTTGTTAATCACTGAAATGTACTTTGACAAATAGCATGCATGCATAATCAACCAATCCAATCATGGTGTGTGAGAAGGTGGGATCTACAGAGAACAGCCAAAGCAATGCAAATATGTGTACATATAATGTATGAGGACTGTAGAGAAATCAATAGGAAAACAAAGCCAAACCTGGACATTTTAAGCAATTTAGAAATCCCGGCCAGGATGAGAGGACATACAGTCACCTGTAATCGCAAAATGAACCCTTTTAGATTAATAAGTGACGCCTTGACTTAAAAAAAAATCAGTGGTCCAAAATATGAACATTATACATCTAATATCTTCTGACTGAAGTAAGAGTTTCCAGTATTTTTGTGGACTGAAGTTTACAGCATTTCACCAGTATTCTGCCGAAATAAAAGCTTGAGGATTTGAAATACGAGTACCCAGGTTTGAATGTTTGAAAGTGAAGAATTGAAGACATACATATTTGTATTGTAACATGTCAGATGGTTAGTCTTTGTCTTAGCCTTTGTTTTTGTGTTTGGATGTCTCAGCAGTAGCAATATCACTCATATTGCAGTTCAGATTACAATATGAATAATACTGTACATGATAATAATCAGAATATTATTATTATTTTTATTTATTTATTCATTTATTTATTTTGTCATGCAGCCCTATATATATCTAAAAGAGCATATATATATATATATATATATATAAATGCGCTCTAAACAGCAATACTTGTCTATTGAGCCTGTCTTTCTGATGCTTGTGTGTGTGTGTGTGTGTGTGTGAGGAAGATGATTACGAGACTCGGGACGTGTCTGACCCTTACTGTTTGACTCGGTGTGTCATTGAATTTTATCACTGCTATGATTCCCTGCTCTCAATATTAACAGGAGGCTTTCATTAACCTGAGGTCAGGCTTCATGTGTCCACAGGGCTTTTTTAATCACTCTCACCGTCTCTCTTTTTTTAATCTATCTCTCCTCTCCCGAATGCCATTTCTCCTGGTTTTCCTTATTAGCTCTTTTTTAGTGTGACTGCAAATTCACCCTAGCAAAACCGCCAGCGATTTGATTAAACACTCCTTGAAATGACCTGCCCTCTCATACCGTGTTGGAAAATATAGCCGTTTCCTTTCTCGCTCAGTGATTCAAGTGTGAACTTTAAACCAGATACAGGATAATTTACATCCTGCATGTGAGATTGATCATTTCCTTTAAATTTACTGTACAACTGCTGTCTGTTGTTCTCTTTTCGTAGGCTTGGCTCACAGAGATTCACGAGTTCGCTCAGCAGAACGTAGTGATCATGCTTCTGGGTAACAAGGTCAGTAAACCTGTCGAACCTTATAGATACGTCATGTGAAACCTTATGCCCTTATGCATGTATGTCATCCATTCATACATCATTTATATAGAAAACATTGAAATCAAAGCTAATGCATTGTTTATTGATTGATTCATTGATCCATTGATTGATTTTTCAGGCCGATGCCACACATGAAAGGGTTGTGAAGAGAGAGGAGGGTGAAAAACTGGCCAAGGTTTGTAATGTCAACACACACAAACATACTCATACTTTTAATTCTTTATGTGTAAAACTTTTTTAATAAGGGAAAAAATGCAACTTTAAACCCATATCAGTAAAAACAAATAAACTAAATGCACATAGCTCGTCTTATTTTGCCTCTTTTATTGTTTTTGAGAGGTTGCACAATTATTCACACACAAACTTATGCTTTGATCATGTAGGCATTTGTTTTTTAAATACTAAGCATCCATTTTTAAATACTAATCTTTATGTGTAAAACCTGGAAAAATGTCTGAATGCATCTTTAAATGGGGACACATCACTGAATGTACAGTTTTCACATTTCATGCATTGACTGAAACAGTAATTACAAATACACAGCAGACTAAAATAAAGGAGTAGTAGAATGAAAATTTGCTGGTAATTTACTCACCTCCATGTCATCAAAGATGTTCATGTCTTTCTTTCTTCAGTCACAAAGAAATTAAGGTTTTTGAGGAAAACATTCCAGGTTTTTTCTCCATATAATGGACTTCAGTGGGCATCAGTGGGTTGAAGGTCCAAATTGCCGTTTCAGTGCAGCTTCAAATGGCTCTACACGATCCCAGCCAAAGAATAAGGGACTTATCTAGCCAAACGATTGGTCATTTTCTTAAAAAAATTAAAAATTATATGCTTTTTAACCACAAATGCTCGTCTTGCACTAGCTCTGCAATGCATTTGCGCAACTTCATGCATCACGTTATCCCGTTGGAAAAGTCATGTATGGTTAGTTCTTCGTCTGTGTACTTCGGTTAAAAAAGGTAGGGTAGGGTGAAAAACTCCATCTCATTTTCTCCTCCAACTTCAAAACTGACTTCCAACATCATTGTTTAACCTTTTTTGTAAAGGCCATTTGACTTTCTTTGCACGTTCACTTTGTAAACACTGCTTATATGTGAGGTCGAACTAGTGCAAGATGAGCATTTGTGGTTAAAAAGTATATAAATTTGTATTTTTCTTAGAAAATGACAGATCGTTTGGCTAGATACTGTAAGAGCCTTATTCCTTGGCTGGGATCGTGTAGCTGCAATGAAGCTGCAATTTGGACCTTCAACCCGTTGGCAACCATTGAAGTCCACTATATGGACAAAAATCCTGGAATGTTTTCCTCAAAACCCTTAATTTATTTGCAAATGAAGAAATAAAGACGTGAACATCTTGGATGACATGGTGGAGTAAATTATCAGGAACTTCTCCTTTAATGCCTTATTTAGCCTCTTTTATTGTCTTTGAAAGGTTGCCCTGTAAATTATTCATGCACGTGACACACACACACACACACACACACACACACACACAAATTAATCTGAAGCACTGATCCCACTCTTTATAAATGCAGTGTGCATTATGTTTAATGCTAATTTGTGTCTGTATGTTACAAAGAAGGAAGAAGAGCATTTGTTCTTTGTCTCTAAAGGAGTTTGGTGTTCCCTTCATGGAGACCAGTGCTAAATCAGGTCTTAATGTGGAGTTGGCCTTCACCGCTGTGGCCAAGTAAGTCACTCATTTTCAGACAGAATCTGTACTATTTTCCCCACTGAGAATCTGCAGAATGGATTTATACCTGGTAACATGCTCTAAATGGAGCTGAGAGATATGCACTTTTATCGGCAACTGGAAGCATGATCACATTAGCCCAGATATCTAATAAACAAACACGTATTTCTAAAATCAGGACATTCTGCGTGGGGCTCATATATACTGATTCATCTTTATACTGGAAGACAGTTTACAGACAAATAACCTTAGCAACAGTATAGTAAGGCATTAAAAACCACACAGAGCCCTTTAGCAACTGCATAGCAACACACTAAAACACCATAGCAACTGATTAGCAACATATTAGAAAACAACAGAGAACACATTTTCTCAGAACACTATAGCAACCACATAGCAACAGACTAAAAAACCTTAGCAAACAAATAGCAGCACATTAAGAACATTTAAAACACCTTAGCACCTGCATAGCAATGCACTAACAACCACTCAAAACATCTTAACTGCATAGCAACACACTAATGCACCAAAGAAACTGCATAGCAACCACATAAACACATTAAAACACTTTATCAACTGCATAGCAACACACTAACAACCACTCAAAACATCTTAACTGCATAGCAACACACTAATGCACCAAAGAAACTGCATAGCAACCACATAAACACATTAAAACACTTTATCAACTGCATAGCAACACACTAACAACCACTCAAAACATCTTAATTGCATAGCAACACAATAATACACCATAGAAACTGCATGTCAGCGCATTAAAAACCACTCAAAACACCTTCACTCACAACACTTTAGCAACTGCATAGCAACAAACTGAAGCACCATAGCAACTGCATAGCAACCACATAGCAACACATTAAAAACACTTAAAACACCTTAGCATCCACATAGCACCATACTAAAAAACACTCCAAACACATTCACTCTGAACACTTTATAGGTGCATAGCAACGCACTAAAACACCATAGCAACCGTACAGCAACACATTAAAATATACTTAAAACACCATAGCAACCATAGCAATGCAATAAAAACCTTTCAAAACACCTTCACCCAGAACACTTTAGCAACTGCATAGCAACAAACTGAAACACCATAGCAACCATATAGCAACCACACATCAACACTTAAAACACCTTAGCAACTGCATTGCAACACACTAACAACCACTCAAAACACCTTCACCCAGAACACTTTAGCAACTGCATAGCAACCACACAGCAACACATTAAAACACTACAGCAGCCGCTAAGCAACGCATAGCAAAGTATTACTCAACACTCTAAAACACCATAGCAACCTCATTGCAACACATTTAAAAAGCGTAAAAAACCATAGCAACACACTACAACATCATAACAACCGCATAGCAGCACATAAAATAGAACACATTTACTCAGAACACTTTGGCAACACACTAAAACACCATAGCAACCACATAGTAATGCATTAAAAACACTCAAAACACCTTAGTAACTGCATAGCAACCACTCATAGCACTCTAGCATGTTTTCACAGGCAAATTTTCTTCAGAAAGATAAAGCGTAAAAATCTGATAAGTTAATATGGTGATAATAGGAAACGAGTGTTACATACAGATGAAAATATTTTATGAATTGTGTGTCTGTTGGTGTAAACAGAGGGCTGAATTCACTGATACATTTGCGCCGCTTTCCCATGCAGTATTTCAGCACAAATTTCAAGATGCATCTTATTGATTATTCTTCCAAATTACCCAGTTTATACCAGCTAAAAATGTATTTTCTTTTATGCATTTAGCAAATACTTTTATCCGAAGCATCTTACAATATGCATGATGTTTAATTTGTGCCTGTATATTGTATTTTCTTTTTCTCTCTGTAAATAATCATTGCGTAGAGCTATACAAGTATTTAAATTCACTTTCAGTGCAAAAAACACATCTTTTCTATGTAAATAATTATTAAATATCATCTTACTGATAAACTTAGTACTGTTTGCCTGGTAGATCACTTACAAGTTGTAGTCTGTTACTGATACCAAATGATGTGACAAAAATTGTAGTTAGCAACGTAATCCATATATGAAAAAGTAACTGTAGTCTGATTACAAGTATTTTAAAATGTAAAATAATCTAGTTACAAGTCAGTCCAGATTACATGTAATCAGTTACTACCCAGCACTGGGTGCAATTAATGTTGCACTCAGGGGCGTTTTGTTTTATTAAGTTTTGTTGCAGGCATAATCCAATTTAACCAGTTTAAACCATTTTATTCAATTGTGACTTATTCACAAACATGCATTCCTGTAGCTCAAACTGTAGCTCAAACATGGTGCTAGTAAATGCCAGGATGATGGGTTCGATTCCCACCGAATGCATGGACTGATAAAAATGTACAACATAAATGCAATTAAAGTCACTTTAGATAAAAGCATCTGTCAGATGCATATATGAGAATGCATGTAATCTGGATTACGTAATCAGATTCCAAAAATTAAGTACTTGTAATTAGATTAAACTACATTTTAATATACTCGTAATCAGACTACAGTTACTTTTTTATTGATTTCATGATTACATATTATTCACACTATTCATTATTTATTGATTCTCCCTAATTCCTCTTTCTCATCTTTTAATTTTTCCTTTCTAAAACAGCCTATCGCTTATATACAGTACATTATGAAAGTCTTCCAGTTTTGTGGACATTCACACAAAGAATGCACAAATTCACTCTATTTCTTATTTGCATGTAATGCAGGCATTCCCAAAAATTTCCCAAGCCGAACCTCTTTCACCTAATGTATTTACTTGAAGTACCCTGAGATTTTAAAAGAAATATTTACTAAATTAAGAATCACATTTGCATGTTCACGGTTCTCTGACATTGGTTAATGGTCACATGACATGCAGGTAAACAATTCAAATATATATTTTTAGTAAGTGTTTTATTTTGATTGATGTTATTTTAAAAAGACTTCTTTTAATTTGACCTTTTTTATGATTTAATTCATTATTAGCTGTTCATTAAACTCACAAACCGCTCATTTACAAACCCCATTTTGGGAAACTTTGATGTAACAGTGTTTAATTCACTTCATGTTGTTAATTACAACAAATGGAATGTATTTTCTTTTTCTTCGTATTTTTATATTAATATTTAAGTCAATGTGATAAACGACTTAGGTCAAAAGTAATCTAAAAGTAGTCCTAAAATGTGTAATGTAATGGATTACGTTACTAACTACAATTTTGTCACGTAATTTGGAATCAGTAACAGACTACAATTTTTAAGTAATCTACCCAGCTCTGTGCGAATTACATTTTAATGTAACCAAATAATATTGAACGAATTTCAAGTTGTTTTTGTTCAAATATTTGTACAATTTTTTTAAGATATATAAAAAATAAACATTTTAAATAACAATAATATAAGAAATATATATATTTGTTAAAATATTGATTCCTATGTAAATATGTGCTCACTGTTAATTTTGGGGCGTGTTTGCACAGTTACCAGATTTGCGTAATTCCTTCACTGAATCTTGTGCTAAACAGCACAGACTTTATGTGCAAATAAAGACAGTAATCAGCAGGCACAGGTGGTTTCAGTGAATTCTCCCTGGAGTTTAGAGAGGAAACTGATGTCTCCCTCCCTGTCTCTCAGGGAACTGAAGCACAGGGAGATGAAGGAGCCTAACGAGCCAAAGTTTCAGCTGCAGGAGTATGTTAACAAGGAGATGAAGGGAGTCGGCTGCTGTCGCTCCTAAAGCCGCGCGCGCTCGCTCGCTCGCTCGCTCGCTCGCTCGCTCGTGCGTGTCCGTCTCTCTGTCTGTTTGTGTGTTTTTCCACTTTCATCCTCTTCTCTCGCATAAATTGGATGCCTGTCAGATATTCTGCGGCTCTGGAGACTTTCATTTTCAAACACTCTGTACTTTCTTTGGGCCTCCAAACACGGCATAAAGAGAAGCAGTTATTAGAATGCAACTGGCACGTGCTTAAATATTCACACCCCCAATAAACACAGACCCACCTCTCCAAGCAGCTTTGAATGTATGTTCAACACTCATGACCAGTGTGTCTCAAAGTTTGCTTTTATTACATGTCAAAATCATTCAGTCGCCCAGTTCCTCAGATGAACTTTTCTGTGGCAGCTTCACTTGAACCCAATTATACAGCACTTTTACTGTTAAAAATACCCACAAGTGTGTCATAAACGTTGCTGTTCAGCACAGAGATAATTACAAGTGTAAAATCATAATTAACAGACTTATCTTTTTATAACATTGAGTTTTCTGTGGTTTCAGTCTCATTCTGTAAATATCTTACAAAATGAGTCCTGATGCACTTTGTAGACATTGAAAAAATAGTGGAAAAATGTGCAAATTTTGTTAATGAAATGCTTAATTTTTTTCCTTTTAAATGTTCTTTTATTAATTCTATAAAACAGGTTGCTCTTCTTAATTTGTTTCTTGTCCAGATCATCCCCAATTAAAAGAACATAGTTGGTCTTTCATCGTTTTTTGTCTTTCTGTTTTTAAAGCATAGGTAATGATAGTGGTGAACT
This sequence comes from Tor tambroides, assembly GCA_021397915.2. NCBI lineage: Eukaryota > Metazoa > Chordata > Actinopteri > Cypriniformes > Cyprinidae > Tor > Tor tambroides. The sequence goes on from JAFVLL020038739.1 coordinate 43,034, forward strand.
TTTTTTTATTGTGTCTCTTTAAGGGTAAAATTGCCAGAATTCCTCTATGTTATGTACAGTTTGATGATTTCTCTTTTTTGTATAAACCATCACACATTACATTAAAATCCAAAGCTACAGTAATCAAGGCTATGGAAGCTTGTTTCTGCCATTTGAGTTTTTTCAGACTTTTTTCTTGCAGTTTCTTGAGTTTATATCTCACAATTTAGATAAATAAAGAACTGCAAGAAGTAATTGTGTATAACATGCAGAATTACAAGATATGAATTCAGAATTGTGAGACATAAACTTGCGATTTTCAGAAGAAAAGTCCAAACTGTGAGAGATAAACTGATGTCTGGATTTTGAGATAAAAAGTCACAATTACCTTTTTTTTCCATAGTGGAAGCAAAAACAGAAATATTTGATGTAAACTAAAGAAATCATAGAAAAAAATGCCGAAACTGAGGAAAAAGTCAGAACTGTGAGATAAAAAGTCACAATTACCTTTTATACATTTTTTTTAATTCCGTGGCAAAAACAGGCTTCTGTTGATTGATGGAAAGTTTGATTAAGTTTGTCAAAAGAAATGGTTGCTTCTTTACACTTACAGAAGCACATGCTCATATTCATGTCATATTCTCTCCACTTTTGTCATTGTTATTTGTCAATGTCTTTTCATAAAATATGAACTCATATAAAAGATGAATGTATGTATTGTACATATGAAAACTGTCATATGGCACTTACAGTAGTTTGCATAAAATATAACTAATGTTTTGTTAAAAATTTCGTATCGTCCTGTATACGCTAAATATATAGAAAGCTTTAACTAGAATTAGTAGCTTTAAGTGATGTTCAGAATGTGCCAGAATTTAACAAATTGATGTTATGTCGATGCTATGCGTACCGTGGATGGTTTAGTATATCGTGCTGTACAAATATTTTACTTTGAAGAGTTTTCAGTACTATGCCTTTTGCACTTTTGTTCTTTTTCTGTTGTTGTTCATATTTTTTATATCATCTGAAACTAAAGGAAGACCAGTGTATGGTCTGAAATGAATATTTTGTTGGTCAGTAAATTTGTACTGATGTGCCATTTTTAGCTGCTCAGAGATTTTTAGAGACAAAGAAACTGATGTATATACAATAAGTTCAATTCAGTTTGTTTTCCCCCGTGAAGAAATCACATGAACAGATAATATCACAAAAATGAGAAGCAATGATACAGAACATTTTTCTATCTGGTAGAGGTCAACTCAAAGTGTTGATCTAAGTGTTGAAATGTTTTTATTTTAAGAGTTTTTATGTAACGTTGTATTGTATCCCCAACAATAAATCGGACAGTGAAGTGAATTCTGTATCGGTGTCTCAGTAATATGATCTAACAGGGACCTCTCATGGACACAACATCACATTGCAGCGCTTTCTTTGTAAAATAAATAAATAAATAAATAAATAACCAAACCAGTGTTTTCTAAAAGATGCATTTACTGTTTACAGGGAAAAGTGTGATATCAAATATACATGCATTCATAGGCACTTTTATACAAAGCTCATTTTATACACAGCTCATTTTATCTGTGTTATTCAATAATACTCACTTTCAGTGTTAAATATGAAATATACGCCAGGAGCATGAAATCTTAAACAGCATTGGCAGGTGCGTTAATAAACTCTTTGTTGCTTTGTTGACAGGTCAGGGTTTAGCTGGTTAGTTTTAGTTTTTCAAAAAAAAAAAGAAAAAGAAAAAGGCAATTAAACTATTTTGTATATATATATATATAGATAGATTTAGATAGAATTTCCATAGAAAACATCACTTTGCAATCTTGAGCAAAAGAGAATCTTACAGACAAAACTGCATTCTGTGATATATTTGTGATATGTATAAAGTGATTACATAAAACGCACAGTATTTATGCGTTGTCAATGTTTATTCAGTCCTCAACTTTTGTGGTTTCTGACTTTTAACTTTTAAGACCTTTGAACTGTTTAGACTTCCTTTAGTGAGGTTCGTGCCCAAGTTAGGGGGGGTCGGACTCAAACCAGTTTGTATTTAATATTTTAATATTAAATTAATCAATACGTAATATTAATATTAAATGACATTGCAATTTAAAATATAAATGATATCTTTTTTATATATATTTAAATATTTTTATTAAATGCCACAAGAAAGAACAGGAGGTAGACCTACATTAGCTGACAGACAAAAAAAAAAAAAAAAGTATTACTGTATTTTTTTTATTTATTTTTTTTACATTCCTAAATGTCATCATGGGAATAAAAAAAAAGCACTTCAAATACACACATTTCCATCATGTTTCTAAAACGTTTCCAAATAATCCAGAATAAATTCAATGATTTTTTATTTTTGCAGTCCAAAAAAATCACAGGTAAGCTATATGAAATGCAATCTTTCCAAAACACTCAGAGCAGAACTTCATGCTGTCATCTTTTTGCATTTCCAGAGTGATTAGGTTCTCGTTATTAACGGCTCTCTTTGCGAAACCTGTCGTTCATTGCAGATTAATTGGCAATGATTAGGAATGAACGTTAAGTCGGTGACGCGTAAACACTGGAGAGAGCGCGCTGTGGTAGAGGTTCATGTCATATAAAAAGGTAAAAGTCTTTATTAAAGACTTATTAAATGAGATTAATTTTAATGAAGTCGCGAAAAAAGAGGTGTAGAAATCGGGGAATGGTGTTTGTCTTCTCAAGATGCTAACTGATGGACTGGAGTGGTGTGGATTACTTGTGGATTATTGTGACGTTTTTATCAGCTGTTTGGACTCTCATTCTGACGGCACCCATTCACTGCAGAGGATCCAGTGGTGAGCAAGGGATGCAATGCTACATTTCTCCAAATCTGATGAAGAAACAAACTCATCTACATCTTGGATGGCCTGAGGTTGAGTACATTTTCAGGTAATTTTCATTTCTGGCTGAACTATTCCTTCACGTTAGAGCAAATCTAAAGAGAGGAGTCTGATGACATTATAGAGATGCTATTACCGGTCGGTTGTTCTGCAGGTCAGGGTCAAGCTCACTTTTACCTTGGATCATTCCTTGTACGGTCATCCTGCATTCTTCTGAATGCTGACCTTCTCTGTGTCATTCTGCTCATGATGGATGAAGCACATTTAATCAGTCCTGGCCGCTGAGATGTTTTCCTCTTGTTTGTACTCACGAGGAAAAACACAGAGGGTTTCATGACCACGTCACACTGAGACGCAATGAATTCAGAGCTAGTTCTCAAAATATTGCCATCAGGGTCACACTGTCGTCACGTGTGGCTGATGGAGGGATGTTTGTGTTCTCTTCATACACCAAATCCTGATGGGAATGTTGTTACAGGAAATTATTATTATTAAATTATGGTAGGCATTTCTGTTCATGTAGATTCCTGTATAAATGCTCTCCTCACTGCGCTGTTCAAGGAAAAATTTTAATTGCATATTTGTTGATGAATTTTTGAGATGCTCCTTAGAAAACATCAAGGGAATCAGAGCTCTTAAAGAGATAGTTCACCTAAAATTTAAAATGTCATTTTAAAACCTGTAGCTATTTATTTTCCAACAAAACACAAACAAATTATTTTTCCTTTTTTTTCTTCTTTTATTTATTTATTTTATTATTATTATTATTATTATTATTATTTTGCATACAATGAAAGTTAATGTGTCCCAATGTTGTTTGTCCACCATTTTTGGATGAACTGTCCATTTTAAAAGTAAAAAAATGCAATTAAATTAAATAAAAAAATAAAATAAAATTAATAATTAATGCAAATACTCTAAATTTACCATATCAATGTGCAAGAAGTTGTACAAAAACAGCACATATGGGTTTGTTGGTGTAGATTTGTGATGCAAGAGGTTCCTGGTTCAAATTATGGTACCTTAGAGATTATTTTGTAAAATTTCAAGAGGTTTCGGATACCGTTTCTGGTGGCCTGTGAGCTCTGCCCTGACCTTTGACCCTATAATTGACATCAAACAGTTGTTAAAAACTTCCACTTTAATATACTGCAGTTAGATCTTTTGGTCGTTTTACTTTGGTCCGGCTGTCTTTTTTTTTTTTTTTTTTTTAAATGTAGTGATATTTCAGTTTCAAACACAGGAGGGCAGTGTTGCTTAATAATCACAACTGTCCTTGAACTACTACCTCTAATTTAAAACAGGCCCACAAATATTGTAAGCACCTACAGATGAAGACATGAGAGCACTCGAATGATTGCAAGATACTAAAGTGCCTTTAACAGACAGTAAAGACATTTCTTATGTTACAAAAGATTTACATTTCAATTAAATGCTGTCCTTTTGAACTTTCTGTTCATCAAAGAATCCAGAAAAATAAAATGTATCACGGTTACCACAAAAATATTGGGCAGCACAACTGTTTTCAACATTGCCAATTATCAGAAATGTTTCTTGAGCAGCATATCAGCATATTAGAATGATTTCTGAAGGATCATGTGACACTGAAGACTGGAGCAATGATGCTGAAAATTCAGCTTTGATCAGAGGAATAAATTACATTATACAATATATTCACATAGAAAACAGTTCTTTTAAATTGTAGTAATATTGCAGATTTTTAATCAAATAACTGCAGCCTTGGTGAGCAGAAGAGACTTAAATATATACAGTATATATGTATATAAACGTGCACAAAAAATAATAATCGTGAATAGTAAGGTTGGGTTTGATTACAGTTACAGATGAGAGGCCTGTTACTGTGTGAGCACTACTACACCTGTCTGGTTACGTGAAACAAGCGTTTCTGTGGTGGAAAGAGAGGCTTATCTTCTTAAACATACACCCATACACACGTGAGAATCTGACGTGAGGCTTCACGCTCTCATATGTCATGATGAAGCTCACCGAAAACGCACACACAACCAGCAGCATGGCTCATATTCCTGTAATACACTGCGATCTTTATTAAGAAACTTGTTCACAGATGTGCGTACCCACTACCCAGCATTGTTTCTTTCTGCATGAAAACTTGTAGTTGCATTATTACATGCATTTGGTGCAAATAGTGTTTGACATGACATGCAAAACCATGTTTGTGAATACATTTATGCTGTTGCACGGATTAAAAAGTGTTTATGCATGTTTTATACCCAGTTTTAATGATGCATAAGCATAAACATGTTACATTAAATTCATCTGGTGTATGTCTGCATGTGTGCGTGTTTGTGCATGAGCCGTGGCACTCTGTCTGTCGGACTGGCGCTGGCTTTGTTTATTTGCTCAGGTTGATGAAGAGGAGGTCTTATCTACGGCCCTGCATGACCGCAGAGCTCTCCGTCTCCATAACACACCACTGTTTGCCTTTCTTCTGATCACGTGCCCTTTGTTTTTATTCCTCACACACACATGCGCGTTAAAGTCAGCCATTGCAAATAAGAAAGCTCTTGCACGTTTCTTCTGCTCATATGTGTGTTTGTTGCAAAACATCAGCGTCGTGACAATACCTATTTTAAGGTGGTCTTAGCTGATGGTTTCGCTGGAACAAAAGGTTAATTATTACTAGCACCGCCTCGTTATATCATGATCTTATACGGCTAATATTGCTTGCTTATATAACTTTGTTGAAAAAACCTTTCTGAAGGCGGTTTGCTGGTCTTAGCCGGTTTAAACTGGCCTCTTAAACCATCGAAACAGACTATATTACCGTTTATGTTTGTTTAATTTTAACTGATTCATATGAACTCGTCTCCAGGTGCTTCATCTTTTCCGTCCCACCAATCCGTATCTTCTACTTCCTGTGAGCGCTCAGCTTTTCCCCAAAAACACAGAGAGAGAGTCCACATCGCACATTTCCTCTCCATTATTCGGCTTGAGTAAAGGTCATCGTGCTCAGTGGAACGAGCTGCTGAGAATATTTGTTTTTCCGACGTAACCAAACAATAATGCACTCAATGAAAATACATGATTCATCTAAAGGACTTCAAATGCAAATACACTCAGGCTTTCACAGTCACATGAGATGATTATTCCAGCTTATTTATTTGACGGAGGTTTCCCCCAGTAAAGTTTCAGGGTCAAAGTTCAAAGACTTCATTTCCTCCTGTTTGCTGCCAGTAAAAACACAAAGAGGATCTATAGCTGATTGAAACCATATTTTATTCACACACTTGCAGTTTCGTTGGATACATTTGCTCACTGATGCACAGAAAATTACGACAGATTAGATGTTTGTGTTTTAGTGACATAAAGTGAACGTTTCACTGTTAGGTCACTGATAGGCTATTGATTTTTCCCATCACTTAATTGAGACCCTTCCTGACAAAGTTAATCAAAAATGAAACCTGTTTAAACACTGGCACACCCTGTTGGATCATAAATTGCAGTTATATAACTGTATCAGTTTAGCTTCAGTTGCAGTGTGTTTGGTGGGAATCGGTCTTGATCTCGTCAATAAAATTATTGTTGAATATGTGTGTTAGGCAGGGGTTTGTTGATTTCACCCGTGATAACGAAGAAGAAAATGCATATCGAAATGAAAAAAACATACTGTTAGAATAGGTTTTATCAATGCACTTTAGAGGACAAACTTAAAGACATCCAATGCATGATTAATCAGATGTAGTATACATAACATAAGTATATTATTACTACTTCATCTTCTCTAAATGATGCAATTGCAAGTTATTGCACAAGTTATTCATGTTGTGAGTGCACTCTTTGGTATTATGTTCTGGGTCAATTTGACCGGTTTTGATTTTTGAGCTGTTGGAAATATCAGTTAACCTGTGATTTTATTCTTGACATTTTGTGACTCTTTCTCATTTAGGGCCATGCACATCCATGCAAAGTGGATACACTGATATGTTTTTAAGTGTACACACACACACAATTTTATTATGATTTTGATGTTCGCGGGTCAATTTGACCAACTTTTTTTTTTCCAAGGCAACTTTACAGACCCCAATTTTTTTTTTTTTTTTTTTTTTTACCACCATAAGAAGGTGAAAATGGAACTTTTCCTCACTATTTTCAGTACTGAAAAAAGACTTTCTCAGACACAGATGGTAAAAGCGAGCTATCATTTCAATGTATATGAAATACTACCTAACTTATCTTTTCCTTCCAGAAATTTTGGGACTTTTTCTCATTTAGAGCCATGAACATAGACATTTAGGGTCATGGACATTTTAGTGGTACGAATAATTGGAAATGATAGGGAAACCAATTCAACTAATTGTGGCAGCTGCACAGACACAAAATAAAAGCATTTTCTGATGTATGTTTCTCAACCTGTGAGGGAATAATGAGTATACAGGTGATGGAGAAAGTGTAAAAGATGTGCCCCACCAAACATGACCAACGCACCAAAACTAGCACCATGTGTGTAAAATGCAAGAAATTCATCTGCAGAAAGCACATGCTTGCTGTGTGCACATCATGTCAACAGTGATTTCTTGAATTTGTTCAGTGAGCCTAAAGAACAAAAGATGAGCTTGTTTAGAGAAAAGATGAATTTCATTTCACAGCAATATCAAATTGTTTATTTGAGGTGGGCTCTCCGTCCCCACCTCTGTCTGTCAGTGGATCAACAGCTTCCTGACAGACAGACAGCAGTCAGTAAAGCTTGGTGAATACACATCCAGCACCC
>JAFVLL020038740.1:0-44338 GCA_021397915.2 Tor tambroides
CATTTGGACAACTTTAAAGGCGATTTTCTCAATATTTAGATTTTTTTGCACCCTCAGATTCCAGATTTTCAAATAGTTGTATCTCGGCCAAATATGGTCCAATTATAACAAACCATACATCAATGGAAAGCGTATTTATTCAGCTTTCAGATGATATATAAATCTCAATTTCGAAAATTTGACCCTTATGACTGGTTTTGTGGTCCAGGGTCACATATAGCCTAGGCTACACATTTAGAAAAATGATTAATAAAAAAGGAAAACTGTACTTAGTTTCATTAAAAAAGAGAATACATCAAGTGTTAGGGTTTGTTTGTCCAGAAACAGTATTTGCATGATATCATGTAGCCTACTAAAATAGTAGGCTATCACCAAGGAATTTTTTGTTAGCTCTACAGAAACAGTGTGATTAGATTTATTATTTTAAAACTCTGCTGGAAAAAAAACAATAGAACCCTGCCCAAAACACAATAGAAAATGTAATGGATTTAATGGTTATAATGGGAACTGTATTGGTTTTAATGGAAACTATAATGGTGTCTACTGGTATGTGATGGATTCTATTGGTGGGATGTTAAATCCTATTGGGAAAATGCTCAAAACAAACTACAAAAAGGAATTTTGTAATGGTTTTACTTGAAAAATCTAATGGTTTAAAATGGTATTTTAATGAGGTTCTATTGTTTTTTGTTTGTTTTTTAGCAGGTAAATTCACACAATGCCCGAAAACATTCTCATTCACATTCGCTTTGGTTGTCAAAGTGTTTCACAAACTGAACCGGAACAGCGTGTTTAACTGGTATATGACCCACGCAGAGTGTAAAACATGATGTAACGATAATCTGCATTTCTGACATACGATGGCTCCTGTCTCTGTCGGAAGACAGGAATGCGCTCTTGTGCAAAAGGAAATACAAAAAAGGCAAACAAAAGCAACGTCACTGAGACAAAGCGGCCAATCAGAGCGCAGGATTTGTCACTTGTATCCAGGAAGCGGAAGATGCGCTGAACGCACGCCCGACTTCAGTCTCTGTCAGCGTAAATTCTTCATGATAAATCACTTATAACCTCGCACAGAAGTGATGGACTGGTCAGAAGGAGACGGAGTAAGAGAGAAAATGTTTTATATTCTCTTTTGTTTCGTCGTTAAATGGCTTCATAAGACGGGTTAAGCTAACTTAGCATCTATTGCTAACTGATCACCTGTGTGTACGTGCTGATCGATCAAATATTCAATTCGCACTGTACATTTTATACATGCAATTGTTTGATTAGACCTGGAAAACAAGCCCGGTCATGATTATTGCCTTTAATTGGCAATAACTGACCATAAATATGGGCCAAAATACTGAACATGGTTATGGGTCAGCTACAGTTTTCAGATAAATGGAAGGCTAAATTAGCATATTCAGAGTTCAAACAATCACTACAAGGAAGCAAATCAGATGTTACTAGCAACATGTGCCGAACTGAACTAAATCTCTGTTTTGTTTTGTTTTGTTTTGTTTTGTTTTGTTGTTGTTGTTGTTGTTTTAATATGCACTCGAAATTGTTTGTTAATTTAAAAAATAATATTTATAATGTTTGATTATTTTTAAATAATTAAATATAATTTGGCATGAAGACCCCAGACCTGTCAGTCCTCTGTTTTATTTTACATGGAGAGGGTCTCCCTCATGGGCACTGCCATGTTGAAGTCACATGACCAGCCTTGGCATGCACTTGTTACTACAACCATTACTAGTAATATGAATAATAGTAATACGTTTTCTACACACATCTGTCAGTGGATCCAATTTATTAATTTTCAAAATCAGGTGCATTTGATGTTAACCTTAAAATTAGTCAGAAATAACTGGTGTTGTAATATTTTACAGTGCCACTCCCATGGTCACATGGGTGACAGTTGCCATGGACATGGCGGAGGCCACTCCCACAGTCACGGTCATGGAGGACCTGGATTTGGCGGTTTTATGCCCGGCGGCTTCCACGGCCAGCTGGTCCCGGGACCTCTTGATCCCACGCAGCAGCCGAGGAAGGTCTCACACCCGGAGGACAGCAGTTCCTGGGATATCGTCAAAGCAACACAGTAAGACTTTTTCCCTTGATGTGCAATAAACACAATGGGACTACACTTAATAATCAGAGCAGAATGAAAGCTGCTGGTTATGTTATTAAGATGCCCTGGAGATTTTGTCACAGCTGTATACTGAAAGTATTTTTGTGGTTATAGGAATTAGTTTAAGTGTACATCTCACAAAATTGATGCTCAGATCACATTTCACTCCTAAAAAATAATAATAAATAAATAAAACTATTTTTAGGATCGTCTTTTATGATCCTGATTTTGCCAGTTTTGTGATTTATGACAATGTTTGCTTGACAGTTAAACAAATTCACCCTCATTTAAAATATATATATATATATATATATAGTATAATTATATTTACTTTTTACTTTTAAAAAGTTTGCATAAAAATTATGTGTAAATATTGTGCAATTTGAATAATGTATCTTTATCATTTAAAACATTTTATGTTATATATTTTATATACTGTTCAAAAGTTTGGTGTCAGTATGAGTTTTTAATGTTTTTGAAAGAAGTCTCTTATGCTCATCAAGTCTGCATTTATTTGATCAAAAATACTGTAAAAACAAATGCAGAGATTTTCTGTTTTAATATAATTTAAAATGCAGTTTTAAATTGAATTTTCAGCAGATCCTTCAGAAATCATTCTAATATGCTGATTTGCTGCTCAAGAAACATTTCTTATCATCATCAATGTTGATAATAGTTGTGCTGCTTAATCATTTCTTGGAAAATGTGATGTATTTTGTCAGGATTTATTTTAAGAATAGAAAGTTCAAAAGAATAACACTTATAACATAACTCATATAATCACACTGAACCCTAAACTTTTGAATAGTAGTGTCTGTTAATACTCCACCCCCAACCCCCCCCCCAAAGATTTTGCACTCAGTGTTTTTTTTTTGTTTGTTTTTTTTTTGTTTTTTTGGTGAAATTCCCTCTTAAACACTGTAGGGATATTTCAAGCATCCAGTAAATATTTCATATATGTTCTTGATCTTACTCGGAGATCTAGCTGTTCAGTAGTGAGTAGAAAGATTGTGTAAACAGATCATTCATCTTCCCTTTGTACAGAAGCAGACAATACAAATACACAATACTATTGTGCTGTTGTAATATCTGGCTTTCTGTTAACACAAGCAGTGTCCATATCTGTTGTCTCACCTGCATGCTTCACACTGCTCAAATAGTTCATTTCCATTAGACGACGCAGATCTTTTTATCACTTGTTCATGCAGAAAACCTGCATTGTATGTGGGTATACATGTTCAGTCAAGTCAATTCTGATGAAAAAAAAAAAATTAACAGCATCTTTGTTTCTCTTGTTTGTTTTAAATTGTAGGTTTGGTGCTCTTGAGAGGTGTAAAGAACTTATCGAGGCTGGTTATGACGTCAGGCAGCCTGACAAAGAGAATGTTACACTGCTCCATTGGGCCGCCATCAATAATCGAGCAGATATTGTTAAGTAAGATTTGTGTTTCTGTTTTCATGCAGTTATAAGTTTGAAATATTTAAGATTTTCAAATGTTTTTGAAATAACATCTTATGTTCACTAAGACTGCTTTTATTTCATCATAAATATTTGAATATTTAATTTATTCCTGTGAATGTTCAGCATCGTTACTCCAGTATTCAGTATTCATCACATGATCGTTCAGAAATCATTCTAATTTGATGATTCTGTGCATAATTATTAGTATTAGTGCTCAGTTAATAATGGTTCATCTTATTATGAATATTGAAAACAGTTTTTGCTGTGGAAACGGTGATACATTTTTGTTCAGGATTATTGGATGAATAAAAAGTTAATTGAATAGCATTTATTTGAAATCTCAGCTTTGCCATGACAGGAATAAATTACATTTTAAAATATATGCAAATAGAAAACAGTTATTTTTAAACTGTAATATTACTGTATTTTCGATCAAATAAATACAGCCTTGGTGAGCATAAGAGACTTCTTTCAAAAACATTTGAAAAAATGAATTGTTCTCAACTTTTGGCTGCCAGTGTACATTACTATTAAACAGTTGCAACACTTAAATCACTTCACTTATTAAACCTATTCTTATTTGTGTTTACGTATGTTCTGCTGTGTTTCATAGGTACTACTTATCTAAAGGAGCCATCATAGACCAGCTAGGTGGTGACCTGAATTCAACACCACTCCACTGGGCCATACGGTACGTTTCAGATACATACAGCAATAAATTTGCAATGACCTGACATAGTAGAACATGTTCTAGTAAATGTAATGAACTACACCTGTGTGATCTTGAAGAACTGACATCTGCATTCATACATCTACTCAAATCACCAAAATACAGTCGGTTAACACCAGTGCAAAAATGGCTTTGAAAAATGTTGGTTCTAGCAGCATTTGCTTGCGAGTGGCACTTGACCGTGTTTTATATCTGTTGATGTTGTTCCTGGTCACCCCTGAACAGACAGGGTCATTTGTCTATGGTCATTCAGCTGATGCGATATGGAGCCGATCAATCATTAGCAGATGGTGAAGGGTATCGGGGTCTCCATCTGGCTGTGCTCTTCCAGCATATGCCCATCGCTGCGTACCTTATGGCCAAAGGACAGGTGTGACACAAGCACAAAGTGACATTTTATATAACGATGGAGGGTTTGAATACTGAGTAATGCGGTTGAATACTATTCTTGTTCCTGTGTTGTTGTAGGAAGTGGATTCGCCGGACATAAATGGACAAACTCCACTAATGTTGGCAGCACAAAAAATCATCGGGTAAGATGACCAGTCGTCTCAATCAGGCTTTGGAGTTTAGTGTTTTTACATCTGCCAATTATTAAATAACTATGAAACTGTTTTTTAAATTTAACACATGTAGAGATAATAGTGTATATATATATATATATATATATATATATATATATATATATATATATATATATTTGAAATTTCGGGTCAGTAAGGTTTTTTTAAAAGAAGATGATAATGTATTCAGCAAGGACTGATTAAATTTATCTGAAGTGACAGTACAATAATGTTACAAATGTAACATCATGTTTCTTGAGCACCAGATCAGCATATTAGAATGATTTCTGAAAGATCATGTGACACTGAAGCCTGGAGTAATGATGCTGAAAATTCAGCTTTGCATCACAGGAATAAATTACATTTTAAAATATTACAATAGAAAAATTGTACAATTTAAATTGTAATAATATTTCACAATATTACTGTTTTCTTATATTTCTGATTAAATAAATGCAGCCTTGGTGAGCATAAATAAGAGACTTCTTTCAAAAACATTAAAATGTCTCACTAACTCCAAACGTTTGAACAGTATGTGTAAAATTTTATATCTGTAATTTCTAATTTATAGCCAATGTTTCATCTTGTACTGAGTATTTATTTTGGAATCTTTACTCAAAACGTCTAGCTCAGATATCGAAAGTATTGCAGATTTGAGTCATTTTGTAGACTGTGGTTAGACACTTTCCTGTCCTGATATTTTTCTCTTCTCACACCTTGTCGTTTTGGTTTTTGAAACACAGACCTGAGCCCACAAACTTCCTGATAAAGTGCAACGCTTCAGTGAATGCGGTTGATAAAGTGAACAGAAACTCGCCTCTGCACTGCGCTGTGCTGGCCGGCAACGTTGATGCGGTCCACATCCTGCTAGAGGCTGGAGCCAGCGTCGACCTAGAGAATGCCAATGTAAGTGAGCACATAAGCCCTTAAAGTGCCCCTCTTATGGGTAATGACATGTTCATATTTTGGTTTTGAGAGTCCCCAACAACAGGTTGACATGCATGCAAGGTCAAAAAAACACTTTCATTGTCTTATAATATGCATTTATTTTTACCTTACTTGCTCAACAACTCCCAAACGATTCGCTCAATGATTCATTTTTCCAAACCCCTCCTTTGCGTGACGCTAATCTGCGGTAATTGGTCTCATTTTCATTTCAGTGCAGTGCTGCTTTGTGTACAGTGTTACCTGGGAAACCGCTATTTTTACCGCTACAAAATGCACCTAGTGGCAAAGAATAAATTTGCATTTTCATTCAGACCAAAGACCAACAAGTGGGCGGGCAATATGCTAATGTTTCATGTTGAGGTCAACATGAAACGGCTTGGGATTCGTTTTAAAAACGACTCGTTTCAATGATTCAGAGTCGACTCTTTCTTTTGAGAGACAATAACTTTATACACAGAGCACTTTCAGATTTAAAACTTTGCAGGATGTTTTCATTCACTTAGAGCTGTGTTATACACTGCATGAAAGGTCATTTTCAAAAATCCATAATAGGGGCACTTTAAAGAGACAGTTAATCCAAAAATTAAAATTCTGTTATTATTTACTCCCCGTCATGTCGTTCCAAACCTATATGACGACTTCTGTGATATTTTCAAGAATATTGCTAAGCAAATGGTTTTGGATCAAAAAATATAATGGAAGTCAATGGGACCTAAAACTGTTTTGTCTTTTTTTTGTGGTTTGCAGAAGAAAGAGAGTCATGCAGGTTTGAAACAATGTGATGTTGAGTAAATGATGTCAGAATTTTATTTTTTGGGTGAACTATCCCTTTAACCTTGCTTATGTCAGAAGAAAACTCCTTTTTTTTTTCTTTTTTTTTAAAAAGATAATTTTATTACATTTTAGATGATTTATGAAAAATGATGAGGTTATGAAAACTCAACTGTGCATAATAAGACCAGAGACATTTATTAAAGGAGTAAATAGGGTCAGCTTTGATTTATGATTTATTTAAGTAGGCCTGTGACGTTATTTGTGCAAACAAAATGACTGCAGTCAAAGACTGGCCTTAAAACCTGTGTACTTTTTGAAAGTGCTCACATTCACATCTTATTGCTTGCTATTACATGTCCAGTCACTAATTTCAAAGCTGTAATGATGCAGTTTAAACCGGCAGAACAAAAGAGTAGTGTTTCTCCATAGCTGTAAAACTGGTTCCAAAGCAACGCCCTACACTCACCTAGCCGCTCGGTTTGAAAGTTGAGCTTTACCTTGTGTCCTTTTTAACTGGTGTTTTTGTGTTATTTTCAGGGTCACACTCCCATTGACCTGGCACACCAGGTGCACAGCCCTCTGCTCATTCACATGCTCAGTGTGGTGAAGACAGAGCGAATGAAAGCCAACTCCACGTGTCTCAAACTGCTCAACAGATACAAGGTACACTCATGCTCAGACACACTCAGTTCAGATTAGAAAAAAGATTTACTTTCTAATGTAGATTTAATGCACTAAAATCTGGAGTATTATTCAGATAATTCAGTTATTTTGAATTTGAACAAACCTATAATTTAACCTAATGAATGAATAAAATAAATAACATTTTCTTAAGAAAATGGGAAACGTTAATAGTAAAAATGGTGTTTCATTGCATATGAATCCCAGTTTTAATGGTTGGATTTGTAACAATTGTTCCAGGCCAACTCACAAACACAGACACACACACACAGACACACACACACACACACACACCGCTCTCACTAACCTTATTAAAGAAGATGTGAGGCGAGTACTTGAAATCCCAGGGCTGTATTTAACCTTGAATTAAGCTTTCAGAAACAAAAGCAGCCAATTTCTCACATAATGTGTGTTTGGCCCTGGAGAATTCTCCATTTTAGGCTTTTATTAAACAAGAAAATAACATTCCACTTATTCTCTGACCCACATTCCTCTGCTGTAACCCTGATCTTTCATCGCAGTTGAAAAGACTTCATTATTCAGACTGTGAGTGTGTGACTGTGTGTGTTTCAGGTCTGTCTGCTGTGTGTGTTCAGCATTGTTGTGGTCGGAGCCATTGGTTCCATATTAGACATGAAGACGGAGTCCTGGTTACTGAAGGGTGTGCTGCTGGCCTGCGTCATAACTGTGATCAACCTCACTTCAAGGTTTAAGCATCAACTAACACACTGACTTCACTGACTTGTCATATATATGGATTTAAAAGGCCCTGTTTCTACAATTTCAGTCTTATCATTTTTATCATTCATAACAAATTTATTCCTTTCTATATTATACATAAAATATAACATTTGCAACAAACTATGTACACTATATTGCACTAAGAAAGCAAGAAACAAATTTTATTTTGGTAATATGTAATCTGACAAAGAATGATATATTTTACTACGTGTTATATGTATGTATGTGTGTGTATATATATATATATATATATATATATATATATATATATATATATATATATATATATATATAATAGTATAGTATAATACTAAAACAAAAACATTAATTAAAATCAGTACAACAAAAATATTTTAGATAGATAGATTTTATTGAATTTAAATTTAGATTGATTTTAGTGAATTTTTACATTTAAATATAAATATATTTAAATATTACATTTATTTTTTATAATTTCAGAATTTTTAAATAAATAATTCTGAATACTGCACATTCTCAGAAAAAATGCTTTATAGATAGATAATGTAGATTTTGTTGCACCGTTGTGTCTATATCTATCTATCTATCTATCTATCTATAGATAGATGTTGTATCTATCTATTCTATGTATAGATAGATAGATAGATAATATAGATTTTGTTGTACTGATTTAAATATATATTTAAATATTACATTAATTTTTTTATCATTTCAGATTTTTTTAAGTAAATAATTCTGAATACTGCACATTCTCAGAAAAAATGCTTTATAAATGATTTGATAATAATAATTATTATTTATATATATATATATATATATATATATATATATATATGTATTATATATATTTATTTATTTACTTACTTACTTATTTATTTATTTATTTTTTTAAAGAGACAGGTCATGGCAGTGTGTCTTGATGTGAAGGGCTTGATATACTTTGCAGTGCCATTGCGCATAATGCAAATCTGTGAACAGAATAACTATGTGTGCAATAATATTGACTTCCTCATGAGGGCGCTGTAAGCTCAGTAAAACATCTTTGTTTAGCCCAGTGGTTTTCAGTCCTGGTCCTGGAGACCCACCACTCTATTGTATGTCTGTCAGGTAAGAGCGGTGGGTCCCCAGGACTGAAAACCAGTGGTTTAGCCTGAAAGGGCAACCTAAATATCTACGGTACACAGGCAGAGTAAGAGGTTAGAATAAAAATATAGAATTTAGAAGAAGAGCTGTTGTTCCCAGTATTGAAAGTGTCCTAACAATGCTGTCCCATTCATGTGGTTTATTTCTGTAGGCAGTTGGCGACTGTAGCGGTCCGGTCTTTGATTCCCTCCACAGGTCTCATGGCTTCTGTCTTCTGGATGGTGGTCACCTGGGGCTTGTGGTTTCTGCCTGATATCCTTGTATAATACCCAGACATTTGAAACTGATCATAACTTTCATGCAGATGTGTTTATACCTGTCAGGATGGGTTTTATATATCCACCTCATGTTCAATCCAGAGTTATTATAGTTGTATGTGTGTTGGGCGTTTGTAAATACCTTAACATGCGTCGTTCACATGACCCGAGCGCTACGGTTCAGATGCTCTTCACTATCAACATCACAGCCTTACTGTATTACTACCTCCGCTCCTGCAGGACAGACCCTGGCATCGTCAAAGCAACCGAGGAGGAGAAGAAGAAGGTAAGACTCTGGATGTGATTGGCTGGCATGGTGCCGCTGTCTGATTGATTAACACATGTACCAGTTACTTGTGGTGAGATTCTGACTGGATGGTCTGGATGCTGCTTCTGTGAGATTCTTGCTGGTTTGAATAATAGCTTGAATCAACTTTAGAAAACTGCAAACTTGTAACTCAAACTAGATGTATCAGTGATTATATAATATTATTTTTTATGAAATATATGGGGTGAATGTAATGGAAAAAAAGCCGGTGTCACTTTTTTTATGTAGAATTTTTATCAATTTTTTTGGCAGAAAATGACAGGCATGTCCCTAAAAATAGGCTTTGTTTTCTCATGTATATTCTTTTTTTAAATTATTTATTTATTTATTTATAGAATCAACTTAAAAAATAATAAAGGAAATGATAATATTAATAATTAAGAGATAACAAATAAGAGTAGCATAAATTAAATTCAGTACAGCAAGAAATGTATGTATAAATATCCATTAATAACATATGTAGCATAAATTAAAATCAATACAGCAAATCTGGATAATATATATGAATAACAGATATTTATTTATACATATTTTGTATAGTTTGTGCAGTACTGATTTTCATTTATTTGGATTTTTTTAAAGAACAAAAAATGTAAATTTAAATATAAGCATATGTAAATATTTTATTTTGTTTTTTAAATATATATGTTTAAAGAAAATTATTTTAATATTCTTGCTCTAGATATGTGCTTGTTGCGACTAGGGCTGGACCAGAATATTCGATTATTCGAATATTCGTTCGGTGGGTTGGCATTCGATTTTTAATTTTGAGATTCGAATATCCTTTTTTTTTTTTTTTTTCCTCCTCGAACACCTGGCATCCCCCGCGAAACGGTTCTCAACTTGTCTGCCTGGCTGAACATCTGCACCAGCAACAGACCAGTCGCCAATGAAAGACGTTCGTGCTGACCTATAGCATGCATATATGAGCCCGCTTAGCGCACTTGCCGCACATCTACATTTGAAATAATGAACTTAAGTGCGCAAAAGACGCGACGTGAACGGACCCTCTGCTATCACAAAACTGAATGCGATGCATGCGTTTTCTTACAGTCAACTGTCCCGAGATGCGAGCGAAAGTCTTGGGTCAGCGTGCAGTAGCTCTTGTATTGCAGACGAGATGCGCCGACGTGAAGCCGCTTTGAGAGAGTGAAAGAGAGAAGACGCGGTCCAGCTGAATCACTCACGCTGTTTTCAAATGACTGATTTAATCTGATATTTTGTGTGGATTTATTTACTCATCTAACCTACATGCTATATTCAATAAATGTTTGCAGGATTTTCCCTCATTATAAACTCGAAAGCTGCGGGAATGAGTAAAACTATGTGATATAGCCTACACACAAATTCAGGACCTGATTAAATATAACTCTATTATACAGAGGTTTGTGAAATACAATTCCATGACTTTTACAAAACTTTTCCAGGCCTAGAAATTGCTGTTTTAAAATTTCATAGCTTTTCCAGGTTTTTCATGACCGTACGAACCCTATAAAAGCAACTGCACGCTTTTAATCACTAAAGATTGGTCCTCTCCCTCCTCTAATCACATGCCGGATCCGTTACCCCGCTTTATTCCGGGACCTCTCAATTTACAAATTAAGTACTGGGCTACCTTATTAAAAGTATTGCTCTTAATAGACCTGTGCGTGTTTTGTATCACTAGTACAGTGTCCGTTCGGAGCATATAAGCCCCTACCGCGGAAGCAACCTCGCAGCGTCGGCTTGCGCTGTTCTGTAGTTTATTAAAAGTTTATTAATTATGAACGTGTCACGTGTCCATATTACACCAAAATGCAACACTGCACTCCCTTGGGTCCGCAGCAACACACCTGCCACACGTGAAGTCATTGGCTGAACGGTTCTCGACACAATAAAAATGCAAACAGACAGACAGACGCACAGAGATTCCTGCCTTTATTAGAGAGAAGAATATGTTCAGCCCCTCCCTCTGAAGCTTCGAATATTCGGTGTTGATTACTATCGAAGCTTCGAAGCTCAAAAAATGGTATTCGGACCAGCCCTAGTTGCGACCAGCGTTTTCTGATTTATATTGACCAATTGAATTGGAGGAGTCGATTGGATTGTTAGACTTAATGATTCCTTTAGGTTCTTACAATCTTTCTAGTCTCTTGGGCGACTTTAACAGGTTCATCTGTCTCTCTGTAGAATATTGTGGTTCTGGCAGAGGCAGGCTGTCTGGATCCCAGGATATTTTGTACTTCATGTATGGTAAGTTGTTATCTCTTTTCAGTGACGAGATAGAGAGGGCAAATGATGAAAAGAAAACTGGATTGGGAAATGATGCAAGATAAATTCAGACTTATTACCTTCTCAAAGCATTATGACAGAATGAGTCCAAGCATGTGCGCTCACCACAAGGCCGTGGTTTGGTAATCTGCATGGTTTTACCGTAGTACTGACAGGAACATATATTGTAAACATTCTTCAGAGTTTCCTATTGATAGTTTTCAGTCATGTGACCGGCTCGAAGACCTGGAGGGCAAAACATCATAGAATTGCTGCACAAGCGTGTCAATTTTTCATCTGTTTCCCAGCCGCAAATATTTAGATCACCTCTCAAAAGAGTAAAACAAAGGTATTTCTGAACAAAATGCAAGTTTTGGCCATTTGCAATCCATATAAGCACCCACGGCAATATTTCAATCATAAACAGTGCGACAAAACGTTGTAAAAAACACTTAAAGTGCCTTAATATATTTAAAACAGTAATATTAAAAGATCAAATTCAGTAATCACCACATTAATGATGCATAGTTTACACAGGCAAGCAGATGAGGCCGGGAACATGAACGCAGTCCGCTTAACGGTTCAGTGTTTTCCTTCTAATGGTTTTCTATGGGAAGCCATTTAATGTGAAACTTTGCACATTGCGTTTATATTCTGGCTTCATCCTCTTGCCTGTACAAAATATACATCAATAAGGTGTCCACTGAATCTCGCCTTTTAATATCTGCGTTTTACTACATTATTACTTGATGCAATCTGCGTAAAAATAGCTGGCGGTCAGTGGAGCAAAGCTTCGTTTTGCCCGCCAGGTGGGCGTTCCTATAAGGGTGTGACGTCACGTGAAAACTATCAATAGAGCATAAAAACCTTGTTTTTGCAGATGAGGAAGCCAATGAGAGCAAATCACTGCTTTTCCTGTAACGCCTGTGTCGCTAAACAGGACCACCACTCCATTTGGATCAATGGCTGCATAGGTAACATGCACAAACTAGGATGTTTTATAGCACAGACTTCCTTTTCTCTCATTTTTTGCTCTCATTATGAATCGCTCATGCTTACCTCCTTTTACAGGGGCCAGAAATCACCCGTACTTTGTGCTTTTCCTGGTTGCTCTGAACTTCCTCTGCATATGGATGTTCTACGGCAGTATCATGTGTAAGTCACCACTTGAACTCAAATGTACACTACCATTCAAAAGCTTGTGGTCAGTACAATTTTTGTTTTTGAATGAAGTCTCTTATGCTCACCAAGACTGAATTTTATTTGATTTATTTTATGAAATAATATTGTGAAATATTTTTACAGTTTATAGTAACTGTTTTCTGTTTTAATATATTTTAAAAAATCTGATGCAAAGCTGAATTTTCAGCATCATACTTCAGTCTTCAGTGTCACATGATCCTCAGAAATCAGAAAAAAATCTCATTATTATCAGTTGAAAACAGTTATGCTGCTTAGTTTTGTGGAAACCATCTCTGATGAATGGAAAGTTCCCAAATGAATAGTTGATGTCTGTAAAATACTACGTCTTGCATTTTCAGTCTCCAGAAGAAAATGTTGATTTAAAAAATGTGTGTGTTTTTTTTCTGTGTGTAGACTGGTCCAAACACTGTCCACCGCACTACGCAGAGGAGGGCGTCTGGGGGGTGGTGACCACTCTGACGGGCTGCTCTCCCTGGGTGCTCTACATCTTCTGCTTTGCTTTCTTAAACACTTCCTGGGCCTCCATCCTGCTTTTGGTGCAGCTCTACCAGGTGAATGACATGATGGTGTGCTATAAACTGTCAAACATCCCAGCTAGATATCAGCACTTCTGGCCAAATACTGTATATTAGGACATAAGAACCAGAGTGAACAGCTGTCATTATTTCTGTGCTATGGCTGATGACAGATACAATGGTATTTCTGTACTCTTTTGCCTAGAATTTTGCATAACATGAAATCAATCATGTTTGAATTATGATATGTAGGTAGTACATAGAAATCTAGTATGCTTTTTGAATTATGCCCTGATATTTTATTTACCTAATATCAACTTAATCAGACCAATACTGGTAATAAAGAAAAAAGAAAAACAAAAGTATTAGTCATCAATATCTTGCAGCCTCTTTCTACAAAAATATAACAGCAGCTTTGAACAAACATAAAATTACAAAAGCACATAAAAAATTGCTAAAACTGCTGGATGAAAACTGAAATTTTAAAATAAAAGCAAATTCAAAACATTAAATACTATAAAAATATGTAAATAATACTAATATAACACTAAATAATGATGTGTTTTTTTTTAAGAGTAGTGCAAGTTTTAAATTAAAATGAATTTTTTTAAAAAAAGGTGTAAATCTTTTAAAATGTGTGAATAATGACCTTCTCATATGTCCGTAGTGTTTTAGCTAGAGATTGAATTTCTCACATGATTAACGAACAAGCATTAGGAACATGTTCTCACACTAGCATAATAATGCCCTGACTTCCTGTTGGGAGTTTGAATGGGTTAATAGTGGTCAATAGTGGAAAGTGTTAACGTGGAGTGGACTCTGTCTTTTTATTTCACACAAATGCATGCACAGACTCTTCATGGTTTGCTTTGTTTCCTCACAGATCGCGTTTCTCGGGCTGACGACGGCCGAGAGGGCGAACCTGATGCACAGACAGAGAAAACTCCCTCAAGCCTTCTCTCTCAGACAAAACCCATTCAAGTAAGGATGTTTTCATCAGTATAGGGTTGAGAACACTCATAAAGTTCTTATTTTTAATGGTGTTTCTTCTCTTACAGTCTTGGAGTGGTGAGGAACCTGGTGAACTTCTTCCAGTGGCGGTGCTGTGGTCTCTGTAAGCCAATGGTGCTGGACTGGACTCAGCAGTATCCCATGGGTCTCAGCAGAGACTATCCCATGTTCAGCGGCCCCGATGCTGTTTGACCCCCAGCGATCAGTCGCCCACTCAGGGAGAGCGACGTCCCCAGTTCTGGAGCCATTGGTTTGATATTAATGCCTTTTTAACGATGGAAATGAAGAACAGACTGAATGCTAATTTGGATAGTCATCATTTGTTCTATTTGCAAGAACATCCACCTTTTGTATTTGAGGGAAATATAGTATACGTGATGTGCGTTCATGGTTAGATTTTGCCTTACAGCTTAAGTTGTACATAAGGATGAATACATGTTTATAAGCACACTGATATATTTTGGACAGAAATATTTTGTAAGTACGGTAAGATCACCTTTTGGTTTTTACTCCAAGTCCTTTTACAGGAAGTGACCACTATATGTGTGCTCTTTGTGAAAAGATTTGTAAATCAGAGCAATTTTATTTCTACAAAAAATGCCAATTTCGAGAAATTTCGAGATCCGTACATCCCTTGATGAGGCAAAATGCATTTGAAATGACTTTACGCTACGATCAGGTGCATTACAACCACAGCATTATACGTGCAAGACCAATTATATCATTTAAAATATTTTAGTAGCTATTAGTATCATGTTACCTTTAATCAGTAATGTTTTCAAAGGCAGTTGATATTTTATTTATGCCTTTAATAACCACTGTGTAGTACAGGGCTGTGCCTGATAGCATCAGCTCGCTCTTTACTGCAGTTTTCTCAGTTCTGTTCATTATACTTTATTACGCAGTGTGTCATAATAAGGGAAAAGTGCTGTTCTTGAATCCTGCTCTATGCTTTGGAATAAATCAGACCACTTTTGTAATTCACTGGTCTGTGTGTTTCTCCAGGTAAAGGTATATTTGTTGCTGATCTAACAACCACAAGAACTACAACAAAAAAGCCAATTATTATTGAGTAACTTACATTACAGCTACTATTAGCTAGTAGTGAAGGAGTTTTGGAGATATATAAATATTAGTGCTGCCAAATGATTAATCGCATCCAAAATAAAAGTTTTTGTTTACGTAATATATGTGTGTATACTGTATATATTTATTATGTATATATAAATATATACAGTATACACACATATATTACGTAAACAAAAACTTTTATTTTGGATGCGATTAATCATTTGGCATTATATGTGTGTATACTGTATATATTTATTATGTATATATAAATACAAACGCATGCATGTAAATATTTAAGAAAAATAAGTTGTTTATATATTAAATATAAAATATAAGAATATAAATGTATATACATGTAAATATTTTCAAAATATATACTATATGTGTGTGTATTTATATATACATAATAAATATACACAGTACACAACCATATATTATGTAAACAAAAACTTTTATTTTGGATGCAATTAATCGCGATTAATCGTTTGACAGCACTAATAAATATGTATATAAAAAGTATAAATATAGTCTTTGAAATAAGTCTCTTACGCTTACAAGTGCTGCAACTTGATCAAAAATACAGTAAAAACTGTTAAATATTACTTCAATTTTTAATAACTGTTTTCTGTTTTATTAATTTTGTAATATAATGTATTCTTGTGATGCAAAGCTGAATTTTTTAGCATCATTACTCCAGTTTTCAGTGTTACATGATACTTCAGAAATCATTCTAATATGCTGATTTAAGTTTATTTTCTTAGTTACTGATCGTCTTTGAATCAGTGTTGAATGACATCCTTTATCATTTATTTATTCTTTATTTTTGTTGTTAGGCTATGACATATGATATACAGTTACAGTAGGTAGGATTCTTAATTGTAATACATTTGTTTTATGCAGCATGGCATCAACATAAGATTAAGTTTAAAGCTGAAGTGTGTACATTTTTTTTTTTTTTTTTTTTTTTTTTTTTTTTTTTTTTTTTTTTTTTTTTTTTTTTTTTTGATCTTAAAATACTTTCCCCTTCCCCAATTTAACATGAGGGGATAAGTAAGGTGGATGAGGTTCTCAAAAAGTGTAAACATTTTGCACCATCACAACATAATATTGCTTTACCACACCGGAACATTGGTTCAACCAACGGTGTGAGTTTTGGGTGAGATTTTTTTTTTTTTTTATCTGATCTATGGCAAAAAGTAAAGTGTTTGGGAGGAAAGTGCAATTCTGTTTGGAATTGACACACTTCAGCTTAAGTATAAAGCTGCCTTTTCACTGCACACAACAAACAGCTTTTGATTGACCAGAAGTCATTCATTTCCTATGGAAAGTGGAATTTTCTGATCCAAATTGAGCTTTGAATGCATTAAATCATGTGAAAATGCATAGTTAATTAATAAAAATGTTGTACTCTATTATTCATTCCACCATAGAAGGTGCATGTTTAGAGGGTAAATGCTCTTGCTATTGCGCTCCTTCACTGAACATGCAAAAAAATGAATCAAGGCTGCCACTAGGGGGCAGTCCTATTCAGATGTTGTGTGCTGTGAAAAAGCAGCTGTATTGGGTTGGACTAAACTTGTCAATCATTCTCCTCAACCACACCCAGGTTCCCCAGGCCACGCCCCTTTGGACCGAAGTTTTTGGCGTAGCAAACTGGAAAAAAAATTAAAAAAGAGAAATCTGTTGACAAATCTTAGTTCTGAATAATAAAATACGTCATGGCTAATATTAATTTACACACTTAGGATAAAAGGTATATGGCGTTACCATCTAGAGGTAAATAAGGTACATAGATTTGAGCTTTTATACCCTAGAATACCATGCCATTGACAGCTTTGTACCTTTTTTTTCTGAGAATGTAGTATTCAGCAATATTTTTAAAACGTGTTATTTTTTTATTTTAATTATTAATTCAGATTTCAATGGAAGCCGATTTCTGCCATGGAACAAAAAATAAAAATGGTACTTGCAACTTTTTATCTCACAAATTCTGACTTTTTTTCAGAATTGCAAGAGATAATTTCACAATTGTGAGAAATAAACTTACAACACTCCCTCCTAACAATCATGAGTATACATATCACATTTCTGACTTTTTTGGAATTCTGAGTTTATTTCTCGCAATCTCGCAATTTTCTTTGCAATTGTTTTTTGTTATCACCATTGAATTAAAACAAAGTTAATTACGACTTTATATCCCACAATTCTGATTACGACTTGAATTTTTTCTCTCGCAATTCTGAGATTTTTTTTTTCTCCAAATTGCGAGAGAAAAAGTTTGAATTGTGAGATTCAAATCGCAATCACCTTTTTTGCTGTTTTATCCGGTGGTGTAAACAAGCTTCTGTAAATTTTTGTTAACATGATCAAAAACTCTCTGCATAATACAACTGATTAAATAATCATCATTGGCTTGTAATGGCTGTTGAACAATAACTAGGTCTGTCTGAAACAGAGTATCTATTGATTGGTTAAGTGATATTAATGAGACTGAGCTGGCAGAGATCTTGCGGTCTCATTTGACTGATTGTACCTTTACAATAGAGCTCTCCATCTTTATCCGTCACCGTGGTGGATTCCAGGCTCTTCCCACACAATAAACAGCGGAAGCAGGTTTTGTGCCAGGGCTGTTGGATCAGAACCAGTCACAGTCTGATAAATTACTACAGTGAAATGTGCTTTACACAGCGCTGACCTGTGACAGCAGCATATTGCAGAAGTGCTGAGAAGGGAACACGTTCTCAAAATATGCTTATATTTCTGTTTGAATGGTTTAATATTAATATATTTCATATCATAATACAGTATAATGTATCAAAACTCTGAGTCAGCTTCTTGCTTTAATTTTAGCTGTAGTTTTACCTTTCCGGCGCCCATGACTTTCTCTGCTGCGTAAACGGCTTTAGAGCAGCGAGGACAGCGATCTGTACTCCCAAACTTCTGTGCAGACTTGTTTGGGTTTGAGTTAGCAGATGCAGGGCGGGGAGCTTTGGGCCTTAATATAAAAACATACGCATAAGAATCACAAAACAACAATAACTCTTCTTCTAAATGCTATTAATTAAAGTGGGACTCTATCTTTAAAGGAATTGTTCACACAAAAATAAAAACTTGCTCAAATTTACTCACCCTCAGGCCATCCAAGATGTAGACGAGTTTCTTCATGAGAACAGATTTGAAGAAATTTATAATTACATTACTTGCTCAACAATGGATCCTCTGCAGTGAATGGGTGCCGTCAAAACAGAGTCCAAACAGCTGATAAAAAGTAAGAAAGTTTGTAAGAACTTTCTTTTGTAAGAAAGAAATCCATCATTAAGGCTTTTTAACTTTAAACCATTGCTTCTGGTTAAAATACAAGTCCTCTATACATAAAATTGCTTTTTCCAATGAAAAAGTCATCTGAATCAGGAGAGAAATATGCACAGATCAAGCACTGTTTACAAGCAAAAGGAGTCTAAAACGTTATTACGTTATCACGTTATTATGAAGCTTTTCACTTCATAAGACGGTAATCGATGGACTGGAGTGGTGTGGATTACTTGTGGATTATCGTGGTTTTTATCAGCTGTTTGGACTCTCATTCTGACGGCACCCATTCACTGCAGAGGATCCATTGGTGAGCAAATGATGCAATGCTAAATTTTTCCAAATCTGTTCTGATAAAGAAACAAACTCCTATAAAGCTTGGATGGTCTGAGGGCGAGTAGATTTTTGGCAAATTTACATTTTTAGGTGAACTGTTTCTTTAAGAATATATTTTAAAGATATTTCCAGGACATACTCTTGAGGCTGAAGTTCTTCATTACTGACGGGATCAGAACTCAAAGCACCGGCGCCCTGGCCGTACCCATAACCTTTTGGACCATATTTCTTGCCGTAGCAGGATTTGCAGTAAATCTCAGACTCGTGTGCTGCAACTGTAGTGCTGTCCAAACCTTTACGACAAGTCACTAAAGAACAGAAAGACAACCATTTTAAAATATGACTGTAAAGACACATAAAGTATAAAATTATAAATACACACAATTCAAACATTTGATTTTGAAAGAAGTCTCTGTGGCTCAATGCTGCATTTATTTAATAGAAATGCATTGAAAACAGTAATATTATGAAATATTATTCCAGTTTTAAATAACTTCATATAACATTCATTTTAAAATGTATTTATTATAAATTGAATTTTCAGCATCATTTCTGCAGGCTTCAGTGTCACATGATCCTTCAGAAATCATTCTAATATGCTGATTTGCTGCTCATTTTTAATATCAATGTTGAAAACATTTGGATTGTTTGGATGCATTTTGTTTTTTAGCATTCTGTGATGAATAGAAAGTTCAAAAGAACAGCATTTATTTTTGCATGTTAAAATCTCTTGTTGAATCTGTTGGGAGAGACAGAGGGAGTGTAGAGTTGGAGCGTGATCTCGCGGCTCCTCCAGAGGGCTGTCATCTCCTGTCTGCGTTCGTCAGCTGCTGCACTTCCAGCCAGGACGGCTCAAGAGGCTCATGGGAGCTTGTCTTTGTGTCTAATTTTGGGCTGGATGAACAAGAGGCTCTGGGAGACCAAAGCATCCACAGCAGATGGAAACAGGCCCTTGAATGGTGGCGAAGTGCGTTTGTGTTACCAGTCTCAGACTGACTATCACCACCCTTTCTGGCATGATTCAAGCGTTTAAGAGTTAATGCTGCGCCACTGAAAGCTGCCGCTCACTGGGAAACATTTCAAAGAGTACTTTTGCTTTTGATGGCATTTTAGTTCCCCAAACCCCCCATCATCATCATCATCATCATTAGCTCTATATTTGAATATATTAACTGTATATTAAATATTCTGACATAACCAGATACATGAAGAAGAAGAGAAGAAGCAGAAGAAATGGGCCAGGGTTATCATAAACTAAAACTAACACCATTAAATAAAAAAAAACAACTATTTTTTAAAAAAAAAAATTAAAAACAAAAGACATTTCTAATTTTCTTTAGTTTAAGTTGAAGTACTAAAATAACAAACAATAAATTAAAACACTATGTAGACATTATTTGGGGGGAAAACAAAAGACAAAAAATAAGTAAAAATGACAAAAACATGACAAAATTTCTAAAACTAACTCAAAATGAAAACAGAAAATACCAAAATAAAATCTAATTCAAAATATTAACAAAAATTATAATAGTAGTAATATTTAAATAACACTCCTGGGAGCTTATTGCTTCATCCTAAAATATTGATGCTATTTGATAGTTCAATATAAAACTTAAAGGTAAATATGTTTGGCAAACATACTAATGGACCCAAGGGCTAAAGGATGCACATGTTTGTATGTTTTATTAACTTATTTTAATTTATTTGTGTAGTTTAGTTTGGTTTTACATTTTGTTCTTCTTTACCCCTCTGGTTTTTCCTTATGTTTGTGTGTATTTTTTTTTTTTTCTAGCTAAAACTGCTCTATTCACAATGCTTTTATTTTTATTATTTGGTACCTGGTTACCTGAAAGACGTGTCTGGTGATGTTATCTATCTTAAAATGTTTCAAACCCACTAGGAAAATCCTCTGAAACCCTCTGAACTTGAACTTTCAGGGTAAGAGTACCATTCAGTTTATTAATGTTTTGTGGACTTACTGCAGATGAAGCAGGTTTTGTGGAAGCTCCGGCTGTTGCACTGGATCTCCTCAGCATGGTAAACCGTCTTCTCACAGGCCGCACACTTGGCTCCTCCACCCCAATTTGGCATCTTCGGCTCTGGCACAGGCTCTGATATTCACAAGAGACAATCAATGCAAAACTGCCAACAACTAGAAAGAATGAGTGTTAAAAAGAGTTAACTAACACAGCTGAAATCTTTACCTTTTGTTAAACACTGACAAAAGCTTCATGTGACTGATCAGATATAAAAATAGATGTATCCTATCTCAAAGTAATATGTCTCTTTATCTCATCTCTTTGAGCAGCAGAACATCACCTCACTAGTGTGGAATGCAATGATAACGGTCCAGAAATAGAACTTTTATTAGTGCCACTGCCAGCTTACAACTAATGACTGCTTTGTAGTGTGACTAAAAGACTACAATTCTGTAAAAATATGTTTGAATATTTACATTACCGTTTTTGAAAGAAGTCTCTTATGTTCACCAAGGATGCATTTATTTGACTGAAAATGCTGTAAAAACAGTAATATTGTGAAATATTATTACAGCTTAAATTAACTGTTTTATATTTGAATATATATTTTAAAATGTAATTTATTCCTGTGATGCAAAGCTGAATTTTCAGCATCATTACTCCAGTCTTCAGTGTCACATGATCCTTCAGAAATCATTCTAATATGCTGATTTGCTGCTCAAGAGACATTTGAAAGCAGTTGTACTGCTTAATATTTTTGTGGAAACTAAGATAGAGTTTTCCATAATCCTTTGATGAATAGAAAGCTTCCTTTAATTTCTTTCAGATAATAAAAGCCTATACTTTTGAATGGGAGTGTAACTTTATTAATCTCATATTGATATTCTCTTTAAACATATTCTTCTTTGTAAGAAGGAAAGGTTTAGTAATGTCATGACTATTGAAGCAATATTAATTAGTAACTCACATAACAGACAATAAAATTAACTTTCTTTAAAAAGTCATTAACAGAGCTTATATGTAACATAATCATTTGATGTACATTCAAATGTAAATATATTTGTTACATGATCTTTCTAACTGTGAATGTATTATTATTACCTGTTTTTTTGTTGTTGTTGTTGTTGATTTTATTGATGAAAGTCATGTTACCCAATCATCATTACTCAAATAAAACCTGATGAATTCTTCTAAACTCACTTTTACAATATTTCTTATTTCCAGTGAGTATTTGTATGTAAAATATTTATGATTACATTACAGCACAAATAATGAAGCCATGGATAAACATAAAAATGCATGTTTAAATTCTACTTACACAGGTTATATAAGAAATCTTTTTCTGGAAATGATGCTTTCACCTCTGTCCAGCTCAGGGTCCTGATGATGTCCATTTCTGGCCCTCTTTGGTGGATCTTTATATACTGGGCATCACTCCCTTACCTCCACACACACTCACTCACTCACTCATCATTTCAAGAGCACCAGGAGGCCGTGCTGACATTCAAATGAGTCTGTCCTCCTAAATTAACTGCTGACAATACACAGATGCAATGCAGTTGCAGTTGCCTCTGGTCCTGAGCTCAGATATTATACAAGCTCTGCAGCATTTGTTCAGTGCTTCAGAGGCTTGAGAGCTCAACTCAGTTTAACAACTGTGCACAGTGTGACAAGTTCACAGGCTGAAATATTGGGAAAATTCATATAGACTGAAAATTCTTTTTTTTTTTTTTTGGTAACCATTTCTCTGCCTAATTGCATTGTTATTTTATGCTTTGGATGATTATCCAAAAGAACAGACTGTACTTTACAGGCATAATTTCTATAACTACTTTATAGCCTATCTGATACAGCACGTTGCACATAGTCTGAAAAATTATAACGTTTAGACTTAATTCTTATTAGTAACATTATTTCTCTATAATTTAATTTAACCTAATTTAATTTATTATTTAACCTAATTCAATTGTCTTTCTTTCTTTCTTTTTTAAATCAGTGGAATATGAATGCATTATTAACCAAAATTACGGATATGCTCTTTGGCGTATAATGACAATGAATGGGAATATATAGCAAATATATGAAAACCCGTTAAAGTGTTATAGTCATGCGCAATGTTCCAAGTCTTCAATAGCTATCTATAATAGATATGTGAGGAAGTTACAGGGCCTACATGCTTTAACTCGCCGTTCACTCAAAATATTGCACTGATTGCCCTTTACGTAACGATAAGTTTACTTACAGCCGGAAGTGCAGCGCGCTTGATACCATATAAGGAGAAAGAGGGGGAGGAGAAACTGCGCAGAATGCTGAAGATGGTGAGGATTAGGTGCTTTATGTTCCTGCACTTCATTTTGTTTACTTTATTTTTTAAGTGGTTTTTGGATGCTTTATGATACAGTGAATGTTTGTAAGATTTTGTACTTCAATAAAATAAGAAAAGGCTGGGTTTTGAAGAATATATGGTGACTATCCACTATTAATAAGTTTTTTTTTAATTTATTTATTGCAAAATTGAAATACACTGCGTTTTGTAAAGATGTGGGCGTAATCACTTAAATGATGTCTAAACTGAATAAATATCAACAGTTCCTTAACCGGCCTCGTGGCCTAATGGATAAGGCGTCTGACTTCGGATCAGAAGATTGCAGGTTCGAGTCCTGCCGGGGTCGTATCTTTAGGGAAATTGTTACATAACGCGTTGAGCAAATAAATCCAGAAGTAGCCACCCAGCTGCTGGAGAACTACATCATTGCACAATTTAGTGCCAACACTCATCTTACGCACCTGAAGCTCTTGACTCTCAGGTGTCTATGTTGAAGTAGCCTAGTAGGTTGCTGTATTTTCCTTTAACTACACTGTAAATGAATCAGTGCATTTCTATATCTTAATAGATTATTAAGATGATAATGTCAGTCTAAAGTAGTTCTAAAGACATTCAAAGTATATGAAGTCTTGCTCATTTTCACATCAGAACTAGTTAATAAATATTAATTAAAAGTTAATAAAAATAGTGATAATCACAAGTGTTTACAAAAAAGCAAGGAGATAAAGATAAAGAGATTTCAGGGATGAAATAGTGGAAGACAGTTCCTCGAAACATTTCACCAACAATTAAATAAACACAAGAGTGGAGCACATTCATTTATCTTTATTACATAGAAATCAGATTGTAAAGGCAGTTCAAATAAATGATGTGCAGATAATAATATTACTAGATTTCATTAACATAAAATACATCTACAATATTTAATAACACTCTTAATCTAACATTCTCCCATATTAATACATCATAACACAATGCCAAGTTATGGCAATTTAATATACTGTGGTACTTTAACACTTTGAGGCGATGCCACTCACAACAATTTAAAAAGAATCATAAAATTTGGTATTCCCTGTTAACATTTCATACAACATTTGACCATTTTTGCTCACTCTTCCTTTTTTAACCCTAAATTTACAGCATATTTAAAGAAAACCCTGAATTGTGCTTTTATTTTGCAAATATACCCTCAACTGTCTTGGTAAATAGCATAGCACCATGTTTGCCGTCCTGCTTTCCTCAAGAGCCTCAGCAGTAAAAAGCATTAAGCACCACAGATTCATGTGAAGTTAATGCAGACCCTACAGTAAAGTAACAATATAAAAAGAGGAAAACAAAAAACACTCAAAAACAAATAACAAGCACACACAATGGCTCAAACAGAACAGTGTTTTTTAGCAGCATAAGGACTGCAGGTGTGATGATCATCAGTGTGAAGGTCTTAGCTGTCCTCTGGACTCACATCAAGCTTTCTCTGAGGGATGTAGATGTTTTTGGGAGCCGCGGTGTTGGTTACAGTAGGGAAGGAGACGGGTGTGTGAAAGAAACTCTGCTGGAGGTGTTGACAGGCACCTTTAGGTGTGGTTACTAAAGGCTGCAGGAGAAAGAGAGTAAATATGCAAATGACTGTTTTAAACAACAAAGGACTATTCGCACAAACCCAGGGAGGCTCCAAGAAAAATGCAAATTACACTATTCACTCTTAAAAATAAAGGTGCTTCAAAAGGTTCTTCAAGCGATGCCATAGAAGAACCATTTTTGGTTCCACAAAGAACCATTCAGTCAAAGGTTCTTTAAAGAACCATGTCTTCCTTACCTTTTAATAATCTGAAGAACCTTCTTTCACCACAAAGAACCTTTTGTGAAACAGAAAGGTTCTTCAGATGTTAAAAGTTCTTTATGGAACCATTTAGACAAAAAGGTTCTTCTATGGCATCGTGAAGCACCTTTATTTTTTAATAGTGTTATTCAAAAGTTTGGAGTCTGTAAGATTTTTTACTTTTTTTTTTTTTAAGTGTCTTATGCTCACCAAGGCTACATTTATTTAATCAGACATCCAGTAAAAACAGTAATATTGTGAAATATTATTACAATTTTAAATAACTATTTTTTATTTTTAATATATTTTCAAATGTAGTTTATTCCTGTGATGCAAAGCTGAATTTTCAGCATCATTACTCCAGTCTTCAGTGTCACACGATCCTTCAGAAATCATTCTAATAAGCCGATTTGCTACTTTATTAAAAATGTTTCTAATTATTATGAAGGTTGCTGCTTAATATTTTTGTGAAAACTACGATACACATTTTTTCAGGATGCTTTGATTAATATAAAGTTGAAAGAAAAGAACAGCCTTCATTTGAAACAGAAATCTTTTGTAACATTATAAATGCCACTTTTGACTTTTTTAAAAATTAATGAAAAAAAAAAAACATACTGACACCAAACTTTTGAACAGTAGTGCAGGTCAAACTAAATTTCGTTCCCAAGCAATAGGAAAACTATCTTTAATGTGACTTGAATGGGCATATACTACACACATAATAAAGTGTTTTTATTTATTTAAAGAAATCCTTGATATTTTGTCATTGGCCAATACTGGTGTTTTCAACAATTTGAAGCAAAAAAATATATTATTTTACTTTTCCTATTCCAGGTTTCCAAAAACATAGTTAAGAACAACAGTTAACTATTTTGTCAAATGTAGATTACAATATCTTAACAAATATAATATTAGTTATTATAAAATAATTTTTTTTTTTTTTTTTACAAAAGCGGATTGCTGACTGTACATTATCCCTTATGCTTTACTTTTTTTCCATATTGTTTCATAGCTGCAGTGGCTGTACCTGTGGTATGCTGATGAGGGTGACGGGCTGCCCGTGTATGGAGGCCGGCTGCAGAGCTCGGGCAGGTGAGATGGGCTTCACAAAGATCATGCTCTGTGGAGGGAGCGTGCTGGCCTGCTCAGGAGTGGAGTTTGGTGTGCTGGAGCCGGGGATAAGGCCCAGGTTCTGCAGGGTGAAGTTGAGAATGGAAGGACTGGGGCTGTGGATGCGATGCCCTTGAGAAGGGAAGGGAGAGACGGACGGTATCCGGTGGAGAGGGAGCCGGGTGGGGGTGACTTCTTGAGGAAGTGGATGTCTGGAACCTGGAAAGAACAGATACATCAGTGATTGTTCAATTCGTTACGTACATGTTTAACTGTATTTCATGAATAGTGCTTATGAATTGCCATATTTCACAAATTTGCATTTTTGTAGTTTACACAGACACATTTTCAAAAACTTGCACTATGAAACCCATTATCAAATGTTTACATTTTTAGGCTCCCAAATGCGTTTAACGTAATGAACAGCCAAAACGCATTAAAAAAGTCGAAACTGCCCCCCAAAACAATTTACTCACAAATCAAATCTCACAATTAAGTTCTACTCTACCTAAAATCAATATTTGGTCAAAGAAATTTGGTCAACTAGAAAGCATAGCTAGAAAAATGTACTTTTTTTCCCAATCCTATAGTTAATCCTTGGGTAATGGCATACCTGCAGTTGGGGTGTGATAGATATTGTATGTTGGTGTGGAGGCTTTGGAGCTTTCTCCAGTGGAGCATTGTGGATCTCTGAAGTTCACAATGGACTGCTGGGAGATCGGAATCAAATAACCTGCGGGGATCAAAGTCTGATGCAAAAAAAAAAAAAAAGAAATTAAGAGTCAAGACTGAAACTCATGTGAAAACACCTAAAAACAAATTGGATCATTCCAAAATAAGGAATATTGAGGATCAGACAGACAAGATGCACACGTGTAGTATTCCTGCACACATGAAGTGTAGTAAATAGTATTCCTACCTCTGTATGTATGGGTCCAGATGGCAGCACCATGTCCTGAACGCTGAGCTTCTGGGCCTGTGGTTGTGGTGGTCTGACAGGCGTCAGTCCGGCCTCATTGTCTGAGGTCTGGACCTTCTCCTCCTTCTCCAGGAAGGTCTCCACGCTGTGCTCCAGAGGCGCTGTGCCGGTGATTAGTGAGGGAGGCTGGTTCTCAGAGGGTTTGGAGAACTCCAGGTGCAGGGCTCTCGGGGAAGGCCGGTTGGAGGCAAAAGTCCCTCTATGGGCCTTTAGACGAGCTTGCAGAATCTCACACAGCTTTGGTGAAACACTCTTAAAAGGAAACACACCAGAAGGTTAAAACAGTTACTCCATGTAATGTAAGCACACAAAATGCAGAAACTGAGCAGTTAATTTAAGACAATTCAGACTTAAAATGCCAGTTCAAACTTTTATTATGACATTTATTAAGACTATAAATAATAAAATTATGTAATTTAAAAAAAAAATGTTTTAGTAAAATACATGTAAGTAATTATTGTTCTTCTTATTATAATATTTATCTCCACATTTCTTTTTACTAAGGATTTGAAAGCATGTGAAATATCTGGTGAAATATTTTTGTTTAACTGATTTATTATTTTTTTAAAAAGATATTCATGTTTTTCAAATTAATTTGAGATAAAAAAAACTATATGCACATATGGTAATATGGCACATATAACATATGGTAATGATATGCACAGATATGGTCATTTATTATATTGTTTGGACAATAAAATATAAAATAAATGCAAATATGAAAATAAAACACGAAAAAGAAATATTTGTAAATATTTAAAATGTAAAATAATTATGCAAAATTATTGGTTTAGTTGGATGCATGTTTTGTTTATTTGCACAATTAATGAAACATTTAAAACAAATAAATAAAACATGCAATCAACAAACAATTTTGCATAAATTATTAATATCATTAAATATAACAGTAAATAAAAATTGGTTCTGAGTTATTTTACTTATATAAAATCTAAGATGCGTGTGTGTGTGTGTGTGTGTATATATATATATATATATATATATATATATATACACACACACACACACACACACACACACACATACATATGATAAAATAAACACAAATATATCACCAAGCCCTATATTCTTCACATAACCTCACCTTTGGCTCTATCCGCTGCAGTTTAGATGGACTTCCTGCTAAGCTCTTTTCTCCACATGGTCGTTTAAGGGTTGAGGGACTTGTCGGCTCTTTACCGTGTAATGATGGTTGGTTGGTTTGGTTACTGCTAGCTGTGGCAGCCGGTGATGTCTTTGTGTTTGCACTTCCTGGGCTCTCAAATGTCATTGAACGGACTGCTAGGCTAGTGGGCTGCGGTCTGAGAGAAGTGGGGTGCATGTAAACAGCATATGACCCGCCTGCCTGGTGCTGGGGTATCAGAACAGGGATGATGGGGGAACACTTAGAAAGGTAAGGAATCGCCCCTGCGGGAAGAACTGGTATCTGCATTCCCAAAGGCCCGTGAGGCTGATGATTGCTAGCAGACGTGGATTCAGGTAGTTCAGATACCTGTGAAGTGCTTCCATTCAGAGCATCTGTCACCTCATTCTTAGGATGAATACGATGGCCCCTGGAAGACAAATCATGGCTGTTATAGCTGAAAATGGCTAGTTCGTTGTCTTTTTTTGTTCTAAGAAACACAGGAAGTTTACTTACGTTGATTGTTCATCTAGGTGCTTTTTGCAGATAGCAGCCAGATGAGCCATTTTGTTTGTGTAGAACTCGCCGTTTGCAGAATCACCTATAAAACGAATTGGGAAATTAGTTTTCAGGTGTAGTAAAAGTATAGGGATGTTAAGTAATAGATAAACTACTGTTCAAAAGTT
This sequence comes from Tor tambroides, assembly GCA_021397915.2. Classification (NCBI taxonomy): domain Eukaryota; kingdom Metazoa; phylum Chordata; class Actinopteri; order Cypriniformes; family Cyprinidae; genus Tor; species Tor tambroides. Next base: position 29,464 of record JAFVLL020038740.1, read on the forward strand.
TGGGGTTTTTGAAAGAAATCTCAATATGGTAAATTCATTTTAAAGCATTTATTTTATCAAACATACAGTAAAAACAGATATATTATCACAGTTTAAAATATTTTAATATATTTCTTAAAAGTATAATTTATTCCTTTGATGGCAAAGTATTTTCAGCAATTACTCCAGTCTTCAACATCACATATTCTATTTAAGGCTTTTAATTGCAACACAAAGCGTCCCAAAAATAATTTTGTTTGTGTGGTCAGATTTCAAAAAGGCAATCTCAAGCTGGAAGGCAGAAGAGAGGCTGGTACTATTAATAATGACTGACCTTAAAGTAGAAAATCCCAAAAGATCATTAGTTGGTTGCTTTCTTATGATGAAAAAACAGTTATGACTCACCTGTCATTTTAATCGGACTAGAAGGAGCAGAGTTGATTTTTCTGCGGTCATCTTGTATGCTCTTGACCAGCTTGACTAAGGAATGATGTCGAGTAAAACCTCGCTTTGTTCTGGGTGAGGAAAAGAGATTTTTGGCACAGTTGTCAACAGAGGAACGAGACTCCAGAGGGCGTGATGCTGCCGATGAAGCTGAGGTCCCCAGATCTATAAAATATATACAACACGTGATATAAGAAGTGAACATATACAGACAGCTTAAAATAAATACTATGAAATATGCTACACTTACCCTTTGGAGATGGTATGTCTTCTGGCCCAGTCCACTTGAAAGCAGGCTTTCTTCCTCTATCCTCAGTCACATGCACTTTCTTTATCAGCTCTAGGCTGCTCAAAACATTTGCAATGTCATAAAGTCTGCGGATCTTAGCTGCCAACAAAAAAGAGATAATTTAGATCATCAATTCCATCTTCACTGAGCAGACAGTTAAAATGCAGATGCATATTAGACTCAAGCATTAAAAAAGTGAGTTTCTTCAAAGCAGGATTTATTGGGTGAGTACACTTGATAATGCACTTTTGCAAGATTTGTATCTGTCCGTTGAAATGGATAACAAATGTGCCATCCACTATAATAATGATTCAAAGTGCTTTTAATTTGTATGATGAGAACAGCACTCACTTTTGAACTTGTTTTTGTCCTGATCCACAACGTGATCTTCACCAATGAGGATCTTGGCAGCTATTTCGAGACTGACCACAGGAGGGCTGGACACCAGGAACAACATGACAAACTTCTGACTCATCACTCTCAGAGATTTGTCTTTACGACTGTTTGCTGAAGCTGCAGATAAAAAGCAAGGTCAATGGGTCTCAGTTAAATATGCGTACAAATCATGAACTTTCATACTAAAATATATACTACATTTACAAAAAAAAGAAAGACAGTAGGATTAATTGAAATCACACAAACTTAAAAATCACATACTCTCTGTGGCCTTATAATCCTGATAAGTTTTAAATATATTTCATCATATACAGTAAAGAATAATTATAGTAATTAATGAGCTGCAAGGTTTGTCTGCATAAAAATGCACTTAAAACAAGTTTTTATCATCTGAAATGTGCTGCAATTACAATGCAAAGTGAAATATAATGCAATTACTGTCAGGCTTGCAAAACATACGCAAAGCGCTCAAATTTAGAAAAAAAAAGTATGTGAGCCCAAGTATATTTGTTCAGTACATTTCCCACACATCGGCAGTTTCAGATTTGCTCTTAAATTTATAGGATTTGTTGTAGAGAGGGAACTAAAACACGTCTATAGAGTTTATAATGTTTGTAAATATTTTGTTTTATTTACCAGTTTTTACATTATTTCTGAACATTCTAATAAAATGTGACTTATATGCACCTTTTTTAATCTCAAGAATAAAACATTAAAGGTGTCATAGGTGATTGTCTTCAGAAACATTTTTTGTTATTCTGGTTGAAAGTCTCTTCATATCCTGATAGCAATCATTAAGTTAAGTGGTCTAAATGTATTTATCTGTATTTATATATTCTGTGGAAGGTGTAGGACCAAGAAATGTTCGTCCAATCAAAACGCTCGGTCCGAGCGTTTTAATTGTCTTTTCTACCTGTCTGTCAACGTATGTATTTGCGTACCTCTGCGCACCCTGTTCGCGCAGACACGATTCGTCATCAGCACGTTCACGCACGCTGTGCAGACAGAGCGAGAATGGCAGACAAACATCAACAACCCGATCTTCCTTCCTGGTATTGTAGTACTTTTACTAGCTATAAAGTTTTCTGACCGGTGAATGACACATGATGTAGCCCAGCGGTTCCCAATTCCAGTCCTCGTGCCCCCCGTTTTGCATATTTTGCTTAGTCTCCTTTAGTTAACACACCTGAATCAGATAACCAGCTCATTAGAAGAGAGCTACGTGCATGAACTGTGTTCCGATTGACATGCTCCCTACACAGTGTTCATTGCTCCCTACTCCCTGAGCAGGGAAAATCCGTCGGAAATTTATTTCACTTCGGAACATTCATTCGCAGATTGCACTGCGCAGCGTCTTTACACACAGACGAAACTTACTAGAGAAGTGTGACATAATATACCTCTGTAAATAAATACAATTTAAATTCACATCTTGCACACTTTATTGCCCTTTGTATGGAACATATACGCTCGCTTTGAACTGGAATCATGGCGGAATATCTGGTGATGTCCACTTCGCAGGGCACTTATGACTTACGGTCAAATAGAACAAAAGTCAGACGTGATAAGATATATGAAATGTGCAGAGCGGGGAGAGCGTGAGGACTGTTATTGGAAACCGTTGATGTAGTAATTTAATGTTGTCTCTGGTATTCCGCTCTCTGAGCGTATGTGCGTTCAGGGGGCGTGGCTTTGGACGGCGATTGCAGGGAGGGTGGGACGTTCGCTTTCAGTGCTATCAGGCTAAAGTTAGCATTTTCCGAGATGTCCCACTACACCTTTAACATTACAATGAAATTAAGAACAAATTCATGCGTGTATGCATGTGTAATGATTTTTTTTTCATGAGAAATTCCTCTATAAATGCAAAATAATCCACACTATTATTTGTAAATGCAACCTAATGTCTTTAAATCATGCATAGATAAATACATCTAAGATGGTCAGACATGATGTTACCTGCTTTAGGATCTGCTCCTGAAAGCTCTGCTTGACCAGAGTCTCCATCTATATCAAAACTGGACATTTCTTCATTCTCCTTCTCCTCTCCGTCTAAGTCAAACTCTCTCTCTTCTCGCTCTAGGCTCCTTTGACGAATCTGCTGCATCAGTTGGTCGTAGCGGTTCTCTTTGCCGGCCCGTCTCAGCATGGCAAGTGTCTGTGCAAGTTTCACTCGGCCATGCCACGTGTAGCGGTTCTTAGCCAGTCGGCTGACCATGTTTAGGCTCTCGAGGACGTTCATGATATCGTAGATGCGACGTCGTTCCACGTCTGAGAGGTTAGCGAGAATGGAGGCAATTAGGATTGATGAAACGCATGATTTGGTGACTGAAATAAGTAGTTTTGTTTGATTATTGAACAACTTACTTAGTTCTGTCGCCACATCGTCGAGGCTGATATCGTTGTTTACAGCAGGATTGGGGTAGTTTGGGTACCTTGCAAGAAATTTGTAACACAGCAAACCCAGGCTTTTGTCTTTACGGCTTATCTGGAGCTTTTCTACTTCTTCCCCTTGTTCAGGCTCCTGTGTGGCACGACAATGGAAAACACATATGTGACCCTGGACCACAAAACCAGTCTTAAGTCGCTGAGGTATATTTGTAGCAATAGCCAAAAATACATTGTATGGGTCAAAATTATCGATTTTTCTTTTATGCCAAAAATCATAAGTACATTAAGTAAAGATCATGTTCCATGAAGATACTTTGTAAATGTCTTACCATAAATATATCAAAACTTCATTTTTGATTAGTAATATGCATTGCTAAGAACTTCATTTCGACAACTTTAAAGGCGATTTTCTCAATATTTTGATTTTTTTGCATCCTCAGATTCCAGATATTCAAATAGTTGTATCTCGGCCAAATATTGTCCTAACAAACCAAACATCAATGGAAAGCTTATTTATTCAGCTTCCAGGTGATGTATAAATCTCAATTTCGAAAAATTGACACTTAAGACTGGTTTTGTGGTCCAGGATCACATCTGATTTTTTTTTTTTTTAGCAATATAGACAGTAAATCAGCAAATAGAGGGAGATGCATGAGATGCACGCAGACTTTTATCAATACCTGTGAGTTTTCCGATTCGCCGCTGTCTACGGCTCGCTCTTTCTCGCGGTTGCGAATCTCAGGACTGGCTGCACTGATGAGCATCTTCAGGTTGGAGGTAGGTGTCCAGGGATCGCTTGATGGTGCCTCAAGGCCCTTAGTAGGTGTTGTCAGGGGCCCCATGTTCTTATGGCTCTCCAGTAACGCAGCTTCTGAAGCCTTACTTGAGTTTTTTAGTGGTGTTTGTGGCTCCACAAAAACATGCCCCTATTTCATAGAAAAACATTAGGTCTTATTGATCATATTCATGATGTTTTTCAAGAAATGCTTCTAGAGCAGAGTTGCCCAAAACCTTTACTACAAAGGGCCAAAAACAAAACTCAACAAAGGCAAAGTAATTGTTCCATTATATCCAACTATATTATATTAAGACATTTTTATTCTTTACACTTAAATGCAAAGCATAAAATGTTAAGACAGTTAGATAAATTAGAAATGAAGATATGTTTCAATGGTTTATTTTTTTCTTCTTATTTTTCCCCTCCTCTTGTGATATGATATGACAAGACAAATCAAAGGTCAACACAGACCAACTTTGTCCTGGAGGCCCTTGTTTGGGCATGTTTGCTCTAGAGTATAACAAGTTAACTCTATAGATTCTTCAAATCACTCTTTTGCTGACAATAAAATCTGCCAAGCCAAAATATTTATAACTGACCTTGTCATTTTCTGATCTTTCCTTGAATGGACTTCTTAAAGGTTTCCTGATTAGCTTTTGACCTTCTGATAATGTACTGGACATTTTCCACCTAAAGAAAAGAACACACGAGGCAACGTTAAAATAATCAACGTTCACTTATTATTATTTAACGTTACATTTAATAAAGCAGTCCTACCGTTTCTTTACAGCATTATACATTCTTGGAGACAACATTGTGAGGATCGGTCCGGGTATAACGTTCAACAATTTCTCACTCAGCTAAAACTGATTTTTAAAACTTAACAGATCCCAATCAAATGTGCATAAATTGAAAAGTGTTATGATTTCAAATTGCAGTGTTGTTTTTTTTGCGCTTAGCAATAACTGACAAGCGTTCCATCGAATGGCTACGGAGAACTCGTACGAAAACACGCCCCCAACTGACAGCAGCCAATAAGTGCGGCGTTAGGAGGCGGGACTTCACCTCGTCCCGCGCGCCTCCACACTTTTTGAAATCTTGGCGCGGAATCTCGCCGATTGCAAAAGATTTAAACCGGAAGTTACTAACTTTAATACAACTTTAAAGAATTCGTTTAGCTGCCGATGGTCGTGCGCTTTGAATAACTCAAACAGCCTTCGTATACTATTAAGCAGTTTTTTAAAATGACCAGAGTAACGTTCCAGCAGAGGTAGCTAATAACTCAGTCGCTTACGTGCTGTATATGTTTATTTAGTATAAAGTACATAATTATCGCTCAGGAACTAATTATATAAATATACGTACGAACTTATATCAAGATTGTAGTCATGTTGGCTCATAACACTATAAAACTATTAGCGGTTTCACAGTTAGTTAGCGCGGGTTCAAAACTACCACGAGCCGCCAGTCTGGGATGTGTCCTAAATGTATGATATTGAATGTAATTATCCTACGTATTCTATTATACGGACAAATATGATCTGTCGATCAATTTTATTAACTAAAGTGGATATGTTAAACCAAAACAAGCCTGAAACCAACTAGCCCGCAAGTTTACAACGAACCACATAACATTACACTTCTGCCCAGTCTACATAGAGCAAAACTACAAAAACATGATAAAATATAAAAGCTACTCACCCAAAAAGAGAAATGTACCACTTTTTCACATACTACTCGACATCAGTCGTGCCCATAAATCCGTAGGAATACTGTACAGGTAAGTATTACACGTATACAGTTCCAGGGCTCCAATAATACCGGATCCAACACTTCTGGAAATTAACTTTTAATAATTAAAAGTCGTAGTAACCGAAAATGAGTAAAAAAGAGAAATCAAACAGCTTTTGATGCATAGCTGAGGAAAAGTTGTATGTGGCCGTTTCCTAGTGAGTAAAAAAGTTTATTTGATCAGTCTGACCATTTGTCCCGCCTAGATACTGGACACGGCGCGCTACACTCCGCCCGCCTCCTCTCGCCTCTCCACCAATCACAGCTCGAGGGACCCAGACTGGAGGCGGAGTCAGACTTCCTCTGCTACTACCACAGCAGGTCACGGGGGTAAAAACTCAGTGAACCAGGCTGTTGCGTGGTCCTAGACGCATCACAGTAAAAACAGCAGTTTGCCCACTTCCTTCTTATTTCAGAAGACAAATGTACTCAAATGAGAGAAAATGTGTTCTGACAGGGATTCAGTTTTACTGAAAGTTTATATATTTTTTTCATTTGAGCTCTTAAAAACATCCAATGTGTATACATTGGTGGTCAAAATATAGTTTTCTTTTTCTTTTTTCTTTTTTAAATGTTTTTGAAAGAATCCTCTTATGCTCACCAAGTCTGTATTTGTTTGTTAAAAATACAGTAAAATTGTGAAATATTATTACAATCTAAAGTATCTGTTTTCTATATTATTATATTTTATAAAATGTAATTTATTTTAAGCTAAATTTTCACCAGTCTTCAGTGGCACATGAATCATTCTAATATACTGATTTGGTGCTCAAGAATGCATGTATGTATGTATTTATTTATGTATTTTTAAAGCACAATAAATAACTAAATAATGGTGGTATCCCTTTCCCCCCTAAGATTCTTTGATAAAAATTTCAAAAGAACATTTATTTGAAATATAAATATTCTGTAACATTATATATATATATATATATATATATATATATATTTTTTTTTACTGTCACCTTTAACCAATTTAGTCCATCCTTGCTCAATGTTTTTTTATTATTATTTTATTTTTTTTATAATTTATCTTACTTACCCCAAACTTTAGAATGCTAGTATATCATGGTTTATATAAAAATGTATAGCAGCACAACTGCTTTCAACACTGATAATAATAAGAAATGTTTTGTGGGCACCAAATCAGCATATTAGAATGATTTCTGATGCATCATGTGACTAATAGCTCGAACATTTACTTGCAAATTTTAAAATTTTAAGTTTTTTCCCTAATCTTTTCTCGCATTGAACTGCATGAGATCTAATTATTAAATATTAATCCAATCTAGCCCAATCATGCTATTCTTGCAGCACAGTACATTGTTTATATGTCAGATTAGCGCTAGCGACACTTCCGTCGTCTGCCGCTAGGTGCCACTGTTCGTATTCGCTGTGGCCGTTTCCATGGAGACGGTCGCCGGTATGAAGCGGCGAGAAAAGAGCAGTGTGCGCGGAATGACGTAATGTGATGGATTGAAGCCGCTGTAGCGCCGGTCCCGCGTGCACTCTCTGCTGCTCCGCTCCGCATCCCTCAGCGGACTCTCTGCGCTCTTCTTTGGGTGAGTTGTCTCTTTTATTTTCTGCCTATCGTCATTAAATAAGCGCTTCGGAGTTGAATATGCTTTATCACACCTTATCTATAAGCGTTGCGGTCTGAATTGTTGTTCAATGTTATTTTTTTTTTATATTGAATCACATAAGAACCAAAGGATTTCGACTACAATGCGAGTGTTATGAAGGAGGGGCTGCAAGACAGAGATATGATTACTTAAACTGAGAGTTTCAATCCATATTCATGCATATAAAATGCCAAAAGTAGGAATAATGTTTTAAAGTATTTTAAAACAAATCTTCAGATGGTTATTTGTTTGTGTGTGTCGCTTACATATGAGCTAATTTTTATCGAAATCAAACTTGCACAATATGTCAACAGCAAAATTTGTATTATAGGGAGAAAAGTTTATTGAGGTCAATGCTTCTTTGTTTATTGGATGTTTTATGATGAATTGTGATATATTATACTATTATATGACTATAATAAATAAATAGCAATGTATGCAATCACGCTTGTTTAGCAGCATCTCAGTCTTTCTCATTAAAGTTGTAAAAATAATGCATTTTCATATGTATATCTGACAATATGGAATATTGCTTATGCTATATTTAGTTAGTGTTAAGTTACTTTTGAAATGTAAATTATTTTGTCCTCACTTTGTCATTTTTTATTAAAATGAAGTGAAATTTGCTTTGTTTTGTTTCATTCTGACCCACGTGCACCTGTTTATGTAAAGAAGACCAATCCTGGAGGAAAAGTACCAGCTCTGGATTTGTGCTTTTTGAGGATATTATAAGACCCGACTGTGATGTAAAGCTGCAAGAACATGCCGCTGTGTCATTTGCAAGTTTTCAGATCATCGGGAAAATGACTTTGTGAATACAGAAATGTGTAATTATGAAGTTGGGGTCGCTGGTCACAGGGGCCCTTCCCCCCTTCTCGATGCCTGTCACAGAGCAGCCGTGCTGGGCTTCATCTGAAGGGATGCACCATGGTGTGATCGCACGTCTGTCCTACCCCAGACTCAATGAATCGCACGAATGAATGGACATTACTGTGGCAAAGGGAATTAGCTCGGTTGCATAGGGACTTTGGATTTGGGAATACTGGAACCGGTCGGAGAGTGTTGGATTTTTATTTGAAGAAGTGCAGTGGATACTTCAAGGAGTGTTTTTGGAAGATGTCTGAGAAGGGAGCCGAGGCGTCCACATCTCAGTCTACAAAGCGGAAGCAGGTGATTCATGGTCTGGAAGATCAGAAAAAGGTTAGTGCTTTGATTTGAGATGGTAGATAGCATCATACCTTGTGTAAAACTACAGCGTTTCCTAAATTTGATGCTTGATCTTTTCCTATTTGCTTTCAAACATTACAGCTTCCAAACAGAATTGTGTCTGGATTTGTTGCCTCAACTGCTGTTTGCAACTTTTCAATATTTTTAGAGTTTTATTTTCATGCTAAAGTAGAAACTTGGAACACTTTCACCTTGGCCATGCTGCACATTATCCAGTGATTTATGGTCAGCTGAGGCCGCGCGCGTCCCTTGGCATATGGCCCAATAGCATAGCACCAGGTGCAATGGCCGCTTAATTGACTTGTGCTGAGATTTGTGTGTCTACTTTATGACTGCTTGCAAATGCATGTGCTGACCACAAAGCTTGCGGATAATTTTAGACTTTATTGCAGTGAAGCATGAGAAAAATGATGCCAGAGTCTTGGTGTTAATGTAAGAGTGTGTTTTGCTTAATTTAGTTTTATTTGAAAGCAAATCCTAAGCCTCTCAGTGCAGATTATCACTCATGCAAGTTTTATAATAAAATAAACAACTGGTAATGCAGAATAACTTCAGGGCAGGCATCACAAACCTAGGCGTTCTTTGCATCCGATCCAGTTTCAGGCGCATTCTGCTCTCAAGAGCCGAACTAATTGGCTTAGAGATTCCTCAAGGCCCATGTTTCACTTCCGTCTTTGGGAATCTGATTTTACATGTAAACGGATACCCATTTGCTTGCCTGTCCAAGTATGACATGTTTTGCTTGGTGTAAATCCTAGCGTGAAGCGAGTAGATGAGGCTTGGGCTTCCTGGTTGCCCAGCTGGATCCTTCAGGGGCATTTTGGTGTCTCGCCCAGACTTAAAGGAGAGTCTTAGAGGACTATTAAAATATACAGACTCATTTTGCTGAAATTTTTGGTCGATGGGCTTTTTTCCATCGTCCTCTTTGGTTTGAGTCGATTAGATATGCAAAATTGATCACCTGGGATTTTAGTAGAACATGAATTAATTAAAGTAGCAAAAAGCACAGCTGCTGTTTTCCAATTTTCCAGCATGATGAACTCTTGTTAGGACACTACGCCTTCGCTAAGACGAACACACACCGTGACATAAAGAAGATTGTTGGCATAAAAGCCAAAATTCAAGTAACTAATTCCATATTCAAGTTATCAAAAGAATGATATGAATCAGTAATTTGTTCATTCTGAACGTGGCGCTGTATTTTGTATTGCACAATAGTCTCTGTCAACTGAAACCGGTGGTTTTGAATAGCTCTATCCGTCTGCTAGTATACGGTCCATTGTTTGTGGAATAACAGGGGTCTCCCTGGATCTGACGCTAGGTGTTTCCCAATTACCTCATGCTATATAGATTTTCCTGAGAGAGCTGCTCCTGCTTTGGTTAATTGGATTTTCTCCCACTATTCGGCCTGATTTTTTGATTACGTGTGTTCATCATATGACATTTCCTGTGAGAGATGCAGGTAACGCACTTCATTGTGGAATTGCTCGTTGATGTGAAGCTTACATCCTTTTTTTTCAGTCTGAAGCTATGAATTTTAGATTAGGGCCTGGTAATGACAAAGAGCCAGTGAACTCCTGTTCTCTGTTCATTGACAGAAGGAAAGGTGAATCAATGAAGAGGCTGAATAAAACATTAATGAAATAGGTATAATTGAAAAAGCATAGTGGCTTACATTGAGAAGCGTCTCCGAAAGTTGCATTGCTTTGTTTGGCTTCAGGAGAAACTAAAGTGTGTTCTGCATATGTTTTCTGCTACCATCAATGCAAAAGCATAGTAGAAGGTTTCTTAATGGATAGCTGTTTGGTTGCATTTCCATTCAATTCTGTGATTTTTGGGGGCCTGTGAAATGAAAATTCAGTCGTCGTCATTTACTCTCCCTCAGGTTGTTCCAAACCAGTTTGAGTTTTTTCTTCTGTTGAACACAAAAGAAGATATTTTGAAGAATATGTTTAACCAAACATTTGACAGTAGCCATTGACATCCATACAGAAAAAAATACTATGGAAGTCAATGGCTACTGTGAACTTTGGATGGGTAAATGAGGACAGAATTTAAATTTTTTTGGTGAACTACGCCTTTAACCTCTATGTTTAAATATTTTAATTCAAGTTGGCAAATGGCTATAGTAAGAAGCTTGTTTTTGAGTAAAATTGATGGTAAAATGAGCAGAGGTTGCCCTTAATGTTATCGGTGTGTGAATTAAGTTTGCTGTATTTTTAGAGTGCAATCATGTTTTTGTGATATACTTGTGATATGTAAATGTATGATGATTTGATAAGTAATGACACATAGTCAACTTTTTTTGGTGATGTACCATATATACCGCATTCTTTTGACTATCTTCCAATCTTACTTTTGTGCATGGTTACTGAAATGCCATTTGAAAACTTAAAACATACTTGCAAAAGAATATGTATTTTTAAGACCCCCATGCCTTTGCCCTTGCTTTTTACATTAGCCTAGCTAAATAACAGATCATGCTTTAATACATTTATACTTGCCTACTTTTTATTTTTTCTCTTACTTTGATTTCTTAATTTAGAAAGTAAAAGAAATAATCTCAGTGAAATTACAGGTTTTTTAAAATCTCAGGTTCATCTTTTGCTTGTTTTATCAACCGCTGAAACTTACTGACTCTCTGACCGCTGAAGAACCTGAGCTCGTTTCTTAAGCGATGGTTAGTTACTAACACAAACAGCCAGTTCTGCCCTGTTGATTCATAACCTATCCCTTTCAAAAGCCAACATGAAAAACTGGTCATTTATTAATGTTTGCATAAAAAGAGCTGATTTTTAAATATGTTGAGTTGGTCTGCTTTTGAAATTTGAACTCCTGTTGGCTGACATGGCTAGTGTGTCAGTAGTGTACATTAGACTGTGTTTATTGAGGCCACACACAGTGGAAACAGACAAGTGCTATTACATTTCCTTCAGTATTTTGCCTGAAGACACAGTTTAATATCTCACGTCTTATTAAAAGGAACAAAATGCTGTTTGTACATGTTGTGAGATGTTAACAGGTGAAAAAAAATGATGAATGCATTTTTAATTGTATTTCAATTGCAATCTCTTTGAAATGGGAGGTCTAGATCAGGGCAAAAGCTTTGACACAGATCAGCAGTTGCATGTGATTCCCTATCAAGAGAAACTGTTCCTTCTGAAACATGCCTGGAGAGATTTCCTGTGCTATTGGGAATGGGAGAGTGACGCTAATTGTAAATCAAACTGTTTGGCTGTGACATCTTGGACATCAGATTGCTCTCATTAGGATGAGAAGGCTGTGTATGTGTTTGTGCTTGAGCTGAGAGACTGTTTGTTTTGATCTTCTTCACTTTATGTCATATGGTGTGAAGTGTTGAAGTGTTAAAGTGCATGTGTGTTTTGACTTATTAAGGCCGCTGCCTTTGATATTGGTGCTCTTTGGGATCATTTTGACAGTAAAGAGAGAATGATGGCGTGCTTTAAAATTTTTGATGCCATATGACCCCAAATATGATGATCTCTCATCCACTGATATAATGACCACGTATTACTATTTTTATTTATACAGGCCCATTCATGCTGTGAACTATTTTATTAAATATTAATATTATTAATATTGTTAGTTTTATTAAATATTACTATCAAAAACATAAATTAATATATAATATTACATCATGTCTTATTACAAAAACAGCATGTTGTTTCCTAAATTCAATATTTTATTTAAAATTCGTTTTTTTTTTTTTTTAATAAATTGTTAATTCACAAAAGTGAAAGCAGAATATTAAAAATCAGGGAAAACAGCTTTACAGAGAATACTGGCTTAGTTAGAATAAAATTGTCTGTAAATAGCATAAAAGTGTCATGATTTATCTTATGGTTTTCAATTTGTCCTTAAAATGCAAAAAAAAAAAAAAAAAGATACCTGACCTGTTAAAATGTATTAAATGTATTCAGTTTGATAATGTTATTTTAATAATATTCAAATAATGTATTAATTTTAGAATTAATATTAATTCAAAAATAAGTTAATATTTAATTAACATATTAACTTTGGCAAAAGTAAAAAAAAAAGAAGAAAAGCATTTTGTAAAGTTTTTATTTTCTCCTCATTTTCAGCATATTCTCATGGGTCTTTGAAAACCTCTGTCATTGGCTATATTTGCAAAAATGTTGAGAGATGATGAGAGATGAATACACTTATGGAAAGAGCCTTCTAAGGTTTTTCATCAAGTCTTGATTTGGTATAAATATTCAATCACCTTTTTGTTTTCTCCTGGAATAAATGTCGGTTTTGCATGGTGTTGTCTTGTATTGCATGTATATGCCAAACAAGCGATATCTTTATCCTTAATGTTCTGTAATTATTTAAGTGTATTGGCAGTAATGTTCTGGCTGTTACAGATTTAACTGGAGTGCTAAAACTGCATCAAAGACACTAATTGCCATTTTGAACAGTATATGTCTGTGCACCTTTATTTAGTAATGTTGGCTTCCTTCCCAGAGATGCAAAGAGAGCGAGAGAGACCGCTGACAGACTTGATTGATCGTTTGCCACTGGCCCATTCTAGAAATATCTGAGTCTAATTGAACATAATATCAGTGAGGCAGGAAATCTCATTGAAAAATGACTGTCACAGCCTCTTTATTTACAGCCAGCCATTATCACCGTAATCAGGTTTTCCTCCCCTTCCCCCCGCCAGAATTTCTCCACTGGAGATGAGAAGAACTGTGTGCTTGGCTCTCTTTTTTTACACCTCTTTGACAATTCATCTCTATAACTCCTGCGAGGAACTGCTCGTCCGTAGAGGAAGGTCTTACTCTCTGCCGGCAGAGATCTGAGTGGAGACATAAGGTTTCTGACTGATTATGACTGTACAGGCCACTGTGTTATGATCATAGTATTGGATAGAAGTGCAATGGTTTGTATGGTATTGTAGTGAATTTTTGTATGGTATAGTAGGTTGTTTAGTATACTACAGTTTGTTGTATAATATAGTATAGCATCATATTGCATAGCTCAGTTATATTGTTGAGTTATAATGTACAGCATAGTGAACTATATTAACCCCCACTGCAGAATTTTGTGGGAATTTCATTTGATTTTTGGTGCCTAAATAGAATTTAATTTCAGCAGGTTGCTGTTTGCGGTATTTTTGTGACAGGAATCTCAGAACGGCCTGATTTGAGAAAGGGAATTTTAAAATAGGGATTTAAAAAAAAAAAAACACTGGGTGGATTTTTATAATTATAGGATGGATGTGTACACACACTTCCAAGTGAATTTTGCATCCGATGACCCCTTTAAGAAAAAAATCTTTAAAGGATTTTAAGTGGTTTGCCATTTGATTGGCTGATTTTAAAAAGTAGACTGGAATATATAATTACAAATTGATCAGAAACACCAATGTGCTGCTGATTAATGAGCCTGTAACATTAAATGCACTCATTTGTAAAAGGATTTCTTTTACAAGATTTGTCTCAGTTCATTGATGTAACTGCATATGTAAGGATTTGGTCCAACTTCTTAACTGGTGAATAGTTAGTTTATTTACAGAAGCTTCATCCACTAAGAGCAGTCAAGTTTATTTCAATATAATAAGAGCAAAACAGCAATATTGTGAATTTATGAATTTGAAAACTGAATTCATAATTTCACAGGTTTACCAATTGGTGAAATTATGAATTGGTATTTATTTATTTCAGGTTTATTTAACAGGGACAATGCACACTAATAATACATAATTAAATGTACAGTGTGCCAGAATTAGCCAAAAGGCTATTTTACATCTGCTGTCCCTGGACAGATCTTAATGTCACACCTACAAAAGGATTAAAATATTACATACATGTTAATACGAATAAAATAAACAAATCAAAAAAAAAAACAAAAAAAACAATTGATCAATATTAACAACAACACCAACACACACATACACACACAAACCAAACTGCCAGTCCATATAACAAACAT
>JAFVLL020038740.1:44438-70297 GCA_021397915.2 Tor tambroides
ATATTGGTACAGATACTGTGTAATGAACAATTCTTTGCGACCATATTTCAAGTTGGAAAAGACATTTAGTTCCCACTTTAACCTTAGTTCCCAAGTCGTCTACAAGATGGTTTAAAATGCTGATAAATCAAGAAAAGATGAGACATAAATACATGACAGTATGATTGAAATGTTAAAATGTAAAAAAATAAAATAAAATAAAAAATGCGTTTATTCTGTTGCACCTAAAAAAATAATTTGGCGCCTAAGTTTTTTCTTATAGGAGCCAATGGCTCCTTACTTGATTTTTTTGTCTGGAGCCCTGCTATATAATGACAGTTTGTCTGTCTAAAGTGAAAAAAATCATAAATATATAAATATTCCATTTATTTATTTTTAGAATTTTTGCAAGTAAATACTTCCGAATACTGCACATTCTCAGAAAAAAAATTCTTTATGAATTTTATATTGAAATCTTTTTTTTTTAAAAAAGATACAGATTATGGCAGGATGTCTCTTTATGAAGGATTTGATTTATTTGATAATGCAAATATGTGAACAGAATAACTATGTGTGCAATAATATTGATTTCCTCATGAGGGTACTGTAAGCGCAGTAAAAAATTTCTGTTTAGCCCAGTGGTTTTCAGTCCTGGTCCTGACCCACCGCTCTTTTGTCTGTCTCTTAGATAAGAGATAAGAGCAGAAGGTCCCCAGGACCAGGACTGAAAAACACTGGTTTAGCCGGAGAGGTACACAGGCACAGTAAGAGATTGGAACACAAAGACAGAATATAGAAGAAGAGCTGTTTTTCCCACTATTGAAAGTGTCGTAACAGTGCAGTCCCATTTGTGTGGTTTGTTTCTGTAGGCAGCTGGTGACTGTGGCGGTCCAGTCTTTGATTCCTTCCACAGGTCTCCTGGCTTCTATCTTCTGGATGGTGGTCACCTGGGGCTTTTGGTTTCTGCCTGATATCCTTGTATAATACACAGACATCACACACACACAAATGTATATGAAACTAATCATAACTTTCATGCAGATGGGTGCACCATGCACCATGATGGGTTTTATATATCCACCTTATATTCTACCCAGAGTTATTATAGTTGTATGTTTACCTTAACATGCGTCGTTCACATGACCCGAGCGCTACGGTTCAGATGCTTTTCACAATCAACGTCACAGCCTTACTGTATTACTACCTCCGCTCCTGCAGGACAGACCCTGGCATTGTCAAGGCAACCGAGGAGGAGAAGAAGAAGGTAAGAACTGACTTTAGCTGTGATTGGCTGGCACGGTGCTGCTGTTTGATTGATTGATAAATGTGCCAGTTACGAGATTCTGATTGGATGGTCTGGATACTGCCAACTTGTAACTCAAACTAGATCAATTTGAACATTTTAACTAGCTATCAATTTTAACATTTATTAGAATTTAAAAAGGGTCATGAAACCCCCCTTTTTCAGCATTGGTTATTTATCACCACAGTTTTAAAAAATGCTATAAAAGTGGGCGTGGTGCGCTGCGGAGCGGACAGGGAAGGCTTAAGGCTAGAAGGGATATGTATGGCTCTACTGGGCATGCGCACATCAATACAGCGTAATTTTTGTCACACTGTACAACAATACTTATTATTTTTTCATTATTGTAAGGGGTAGGTTTAGGGTTGGGGTAGGTATAGACATTAATAAGACACAATCTAATAGGTAGAAAATTTAAATTTATTTTTCATTTCCGGTTGGAGCTGTATCCCTTCTAGCCACAACCAGGGGGAAGAGGGGAGAGAGACAACACACACAGCTTCGGGTTCAGAAAGTTTCATTTCGCTCCCATCAAGTTAAAAACACAAATAAATGCACAACCATTTGCACTCTGCATCGAAAACATATATATATAAATGCATTGTTGCAGCTCTAATAACTTTTAAGGCTTATTTTTGCAGCGTTTATAAGCCTTTTTAACGGGTTGCGGCTACACTCACTAAGTGAATGAATCGCGTTTGTGCTGAACTCTTACAAAGCAAAAACAAACATTCTCCTTCGATCCATGAACGTTTCTCTCGGTTAATGTACGCAACCAACAGTCTGAAGCGTCCGTCACAGCAAATCAACACATGCTGGTGTGAATGATTAAGTGAAGCATCTTCTCATAGGATAACAACATGCAGTCTCATGAATAATTATGAGACACCGACACGTCATCAAAGTACTATAGTCCTTTGCCACGTCACAAACTGTAGATTTTAATCCTGGAAGACAAAAACAAAAAAGCTCAAAATTAACTAGTTTTCTCCAACAATTAATATTATGATGTAATTAATATTAATTAATTAATATTAATAATATGATGTAATTTTTCCTCTTTCCTACTACTTGTTTCACTTCTGTTTCAGTTTTTATAACCATTTCTTACTATGTGTTAGTAAGTTGTTGTTGCTGTTTTTAAAACAAGTATGTTTGGCTCAGTGTTGATGTCTGTATTGGTTGTTTATTAAGTTATAGTTTTATTTAATTTAGTTATTTTAGTACTTCATACTACATGGAAATGAAATAATATATATATTTAATTTATTTTTATATGTATGTATATGTATATGTGTGTGGCTGTACATACACATGCCATTGTTTTTTGGTGTTTGGCTTAGTGTTATGTTAGAAGCATTATTATACTCATACCTTTTGTTGTTTTAACATTTTAAGTTGTTTTTAGTGTTACTTTCTTTGTTTTCATTTAAATGTTTAGTTTTTGAAATGTTGTATGCATTTGTCATTTTTAATTTCTTTATTTTCTTAAATGTGTGTGTATATATAGTATTTACAGAGTTTTGACTTTTAGTTTGTTACTTTTTCTTATTTGTAAGTCGCTTTGGATAAAAGCGTCTGCTAAATGACTAAAAGTAAAGTAAAGTAAAAGTAATATTAACGGATGCTAATATTGTCTTCTATGATGTGCAACACAAACACCTCTGCTAAAATCTCAGAAAAAGTAGTCTGGGGTTTCATGACCCTTTAAAGGGATAGTTCACTTTGAAATTAAAATTTGATATCTATCAGCTTACCCCAAGGGCATCCAAGATGTAGGTGTCTTTTTTCTTCAGTAGATCCAATTTTGATATTTTTAGGTCAAACCGTTCTAGTCTGTCAGTCATATAACTAGTGTATAGGTCACTGTAACTATAAGAGGGAAAAAGAAATATGCACAGAGAAATCCAAATTAAACAATTCCCCTACCGTAACCACATTGATGGCCCAAGACACTTAAACGAGCGGGTTGTCAGGGAGAAAACTAACAGTATTTATATCGTTTTTTACCTCTTGGTACACAAATCCCCATGTCCAGCGGATCTGAGTGCGCGCACGTGATCCGGTGTGTGATGCATGCGCGCGATCTGGCTGAGAGATCGTTTCCTGCGCTTACAGACTAAGCCAGAGCGCGCACACACACGTCACACACCGGATGCACGCGCTCTGGCTTAGTCTGCGCAAGCGCCGGAAGCGATCTCTCGCGCCAGATCGCGCGCATACACGTCACATAGTGTACAGTCAGCAGATTATTTTGCAAAAGAAACCTCTGCAGGGTAATGAAGACTACACTGCATAGTTTTCCCGCTTATCATGCGGCCACTTGCCTGATAAGTAAATAATTGAACGCAAAATATTAATTTGACATATTTTAATGACCTAAACATGACTCACAGTACCCACTTGAGCGCTCCGTTATCAGTTGTAGCAGTTGTGGTTGTATCAATATCAGACCACTAGATGGCGCGATTGAAGAATCAGAGTTGTATTGCAGGGAGCCATGTAGAAATATAAAGCCGCTTTTCCACCGAAATTACCTGGAACAATATGTCCCAGGAACTTTTTTCCCCCAGATCTGTTGCTGTCTGCGTTTCCATCGCGGTCTAAAGTACCAAGATTCGTGACGTAACGTTAGGTCTGCGCGCGTTTCTCAATACCAAGTACACAAATACACTTGCATCCTCGGTAGTTCGGACTTCACGAGACTCGGGAGTGTGAACTTCCGCGGAGGAACGACGCAAGTCCGGTAATTCTGCAAAGAGCAGCGTACTTGATAACATCAGTCAGCTCGCCTCGGCTACTGCAATCTTCCTCACTGTATTTACAGACGAAATATATCAAACACCACTGCCTCTTTTCGTTTTCAAAATATTTTTCTCTACAAAAGGGGGGCCCGGCAGAAAAAGTTTGGGAACCACTGCTTTAAGTGAACTCAGAACAATTTTCACATAAACTCATTTTAATAAATGTCATATTTACCTGAGCTCTTCAGCAAATAGGAAATATACAGAAATTGAATAACGTTATCAAACACTAAATTCTAAATTAAATATAGATGAATCCTTAAAGCTAAAAAAAGTAATTGATTTCATTTTGATTGACAGACATCACAGCAGCTGGGTTATTAGGTTATTTGGCTGCTGTTACTTTAAGAGCTGCCGCTGCTGAATGTGATGTGGATCTGACACACACACTCATCGTTTCATTTGTGCTTTAATATGAAATGATACAGGCTACAGTGCGCTACGAGCACAGTATAGTGCCTGACAGGACAGGAAGATTGGTTTTTACTGACATATGTCCTGACAGCATCTCACTGTTGTTCTACTGAAGCTCCTCGTCACCGTACCATTTCCACGCTCGTTTGACTAGCGCCTGGTGCTGAGGTGGAGTCAATTTCTGAAAAGTCTCCTGTTTGATGTTGTCGTAAAGAAGGTTCTGCACCTAAATAAATGCAATTCAAAAGAGACAAAAGCAGCAGTTGTGAGTGGAGTGGCCAACCCTAGCTCCGTTCCTGCGTTAAACTGGAAAAATGAATCACCTGCATTAACGCGCTAATTTTGACAGCACTAATCTAAATGTATATTGTAAATATTTTTTAAGAGTCTGTTTAGGATCACTTGCATCGTTTGACCTAATGATTCCTTTAGGTTCTGTGACACTCTTTCTAGTCTCGCACATTTTTGTCGACTTTAACGGGTTCGTCTGTCTCTCTGTAGAATATTGTGGTTCTGGCAGAGGCAGGCTGTCTGGATCCCAGGATATTTTGTACTTCATGTATGGTAAGTTTTCTCTTTTCAGTGATTAGAGACAGAAGACACAAGATGAAAGAAGAAAACCAGATTGGGAAATTGTACAAGATGAATTCAAACGTTTGTTACCTAGTTTAAGATTTATGAACGATCGAGTCCAAGCGTGAGCAGTTTCCGCTAGGCCAGAGTTTGGAAACATACACAGTTTTACTGTAGTATTGTATAATATTGCTATGACAGGAACACACATTGTATACATTCTCCAAAGTTTCCTAATAAACAAATAATTCAAAACCTTGTTTTGCAGATGAGGAAGCCAATGAGAGCAAATCACTGCTTTTCCTGTAACGCCTGTGTCGCTAAACAGGACCACCACTCCATTTGGATCAATGGTTGCATAGGTAACATGCACAAACTAAGATGTTTTATTTAATGTTCTATAGAATAGACTTCATTCTCTTATTTTTTGATCTCATTATGAATCACTTATGTTAACCTCTTTTTACAGGGGCCAGAAATCACCCGTACTTTGTGCTTTTCCTGGTTGCTCTGAACTTCCTCTGCATGTGGATGTTTTACGGCAGTATGTTGTGTAAGTCACCACTTCAACTCGAATGTGCACTACCATTCAAAAGTATGTCTCTTATGCTCACCATGGCTGCATTTATTTGATTGAAAATGCAGTAAAAACAGTAGAATAATACTGTGAATTTTTATTTTTTAAAATAGTTCCAAGGTGAAATGGTATAACTGTAGCAATGGTGCAAAATTATGGAATCTGTATTCCAAAAAAGTGTTCAGTTTTCACAGCTGAAGCACGTGCTTTGCTATTAGCTTTGGAATATATTGAAAATGCACGGCAAAAGGATTCTATAATTTTTACAGCCTTCAAGTAATGGACTCTTTAAAAACTCATCATCCTTTGATAGACTGTATTTGAACCAATGTGGACCATCTACAGACTCAGTTCTACTGTTATTTAAAATAACTGTTTTTATTTGAATAGGTTAAAATGTAATTTATTCCTGTGATGCTAAGCTGGATTTTCAGCATCATTACTCCAGTCTTTAGTGTCACATGATCATTCAGAAATCAGTCTAATATGCAGATTTGCTGCTCAAGAAAAAAACAACAACTCATTATTATCAATGCTGAAAACAGTTGTGCTGCTTATTTTTGTGGAAACTGTAATACATTTTTTCAGTATTTTTGATGAATAGAAAGACCCCAAATTTTTTTAATGGTAGTGTATATATATTAAGAGTTGATGTCTGTAGAATACAACATCTTGCATTTTAGTCTGTCCAGAAGAAAATGTTGATTTTAAAAGATGTGTGTGTTTTTCTGTGTGTAGACTGGTCCAAACACTGTCCGCTGCACTACACAGAGGAGGGTGTCTGGGGGGCGGTGACCACTCTGACGGGCTGCTCTCCCTGGGTGCTCTACGTCTTCTTCTTTGCTTTCTTAAACGCTTCCTGGGCCTCCATCCTGCTTTTGGTGCAGCTTTACCAGGTGAATGACATGATGATGTGCTATAAACTGTCAAACATCCTCAGCACTTCTGGCCAAATATATTAGGACATAAGAACCAGAGCGAACGGCACACATATTAATCATCATATTAATCATTAATATCTTGTGTCCTCCTTCTACAAAAATATAACAGCAGCTTTGAACAACGTGAACAGTGATAAGTGGTCTTATTTACGAAATTATATTAAAATTATGAACAACAGTGTCGTTAACTAAAACTTTAAAATCTTAATAAAGATTTATTTGAAATAATGCTGAAATAAAATATAAATATTGGATGGAGTTTTTAACTTTAGAAAATGTAAACTTATTTATTTCAGGCAACATTTTTCATTTTTAAGTTAAAACTAAAAATTAAAGTTAGCACTAAAGCTGAATTAAAAATAAAATTAAATAAAAGCACATTAAAAAAATAACTTAAACTAAAATTAAAATGAAAATATAAAAATAAAGGCTAATTTATAAATACTTATAAATTAGTAAGTTATAAAAATAACTTATAAATACTACAATAGTAAATAAATAATACTAAAATAACACAGATTAATGGTAATATTATTTAATTAATTAATAATTATTTATTATTTAAAAAGAGTAGTGCAAGGTTAAATAAAGTAAAAACATGATTTTTTTAAAGTTTAAATTTCAACTTAAAAGTAAAAAAAAAAAAAAACGTTAATTTCATTTTTTTTATTTAAAAGTAGTTAAAATCTTTACCTATGTAAATCTTTTAAAAGGTGTAAATAATGGCCTTCTCATATGTCTGTAGTGTTTCAGCAGGAAATTGAATTTCTTAAGATGCTCTCACATGATTAACACAGGCATTAGGAACATCTAACACTAGCATAATAATGCCCTGACTTCCTGTCAAGAGTTTAAACAGGGTAATAATAGTGGTCAATAGCGGAAATTGTTAAAGTGGAGGACTGTTTGTCTTTTTATTGCAAACAAATGCATGCACAGACTCTTCATAATTTGCATTTCCTCACAGATTGCGTTCCTCGGGCTGACGACGGCTGAAAGAGCCAACCTGATGCACAGACAGAGAAAACTCCCTCAAGCCTTCTCTCTCAGACAAAACCCATTCAAGTAAGGACATTTTCACTCGTTTAGGGTTAATACCACTCAGAAAGTTCTTATTTTTAATCTTGTTTCTTCTCTTTCAGTCTTGGAGTGGTGAGGAACCTGGTCAACTTCTTCCAGTGGCGGTGCTGCGGTCTCTGTAAGCCAATGGTGCTGGACTGGACTCAGCAGTATCCCATGGGTCTCAGCAGAGACCATCCCATGTTCAGCGGTCCCGATGCTGTTTGACCCCCAGCGATCAGTCACCCACTCAGGGAGAGCGACGTCCCCAGTTCTGGAAACATTGGTTTGATTTGAATGCCTTTTTAATGATGGAAATGAAGAATAGACTGAATGCTAATTTGGATTATCATTTGTTCTATTTACAAGAACATCCGCCTTTTGTATTTGAGCAAAATATAGTATATATGTGATGTACGTTCACGGTTAGATTTTGCCTTACAGCTTAAGTTGTACATAAGGATGAATACATGTTTATAAGCATACTGATATATTTTGAACAGAAATATTTTCTAAGGTACCGTAAGATCACATTTTGGTTTTTACGCCAAGTCCTTTTACAGGAAGTGACCACTATATGTATGCTCTTTGTGAAAAGATTTGTAAATCAGAGAAATTTTATTTCTACAAAAAAGCAGATTTAGAGAAACTTTGAGAGATGTACATCCCTTGATGCGTCAAAATGCATTTGAAATGGCTTTACACTACGATCAGATGCATTACAACAACAGCATTTATAACATTAGATTTTATTGGCTATTAGTATCAAGTTACCTTTAATCAGTAATATTTTCAAAGGCAGTTGATCTTTTATTAATGCCTTTAATAACCACTGTGTAGTACAGGTCCGTGCCTGATCTTTTCTGGCGTTCTCATTTCTGTTCATTATGCTTTAATACACAGTATCTCATTATAAGGGAAAAGTGCTGTTCTTGAATTCTGATCTGTGCTTTGGAATAAATCAGACGACTTTTGTAATTTGCTGGTCAGAGTGTTTCTCTAGGTAAAGGTATATTTGTTGCTGATTTAACAAAAAAAAAAGAAACCACTATTAGCTATTAGTGAAGTGCTGGAATTTTGGAGATATGTAGTATATAAATATGATAAAGTAAAATATATAGTTTTTGAAATATGTCTCTTATGCTCACAAGTGCTGAATTTACTTGATCAAAAATACAGTAAAAAACTATACTATTGTTACATATTACTTCAATTTACAATTTTATAAAAATGTATGATATAATTTAACAGCAGTGATGACAAAGCTGAATTTTCAGCATTATTACGCCAGTCTTCAGTGTCATATGATCCTTCAGAAATCATTCTTAATATGCTGATTTTATGTCTTTTTAAAATGATTTTCCTAGTTACAGATTGTCTTTGAAGCAATGTTGATTGACACGTTTTATCCTTTTTTTACACTTTATTTATGTTTTTATGCTATGACATATGATATACAGTTAGATAAGATTCATATAATTGTAATACATTTGTTTTATGCTGCATAGCATCAACATAAGATTGTTTAAAGCTGAAGTGTGTACATTTTCTTTTTAATCTTAAAATACCTTCTCGATGAGATGAGTAAGCTGTTGGTTCAATGAGGTTCTCAAAAAGTGTAAACATTTTCCACCATCGCAGCATAATACAACTTAACCACACAGGAACACCGGCTCAACCAGTGGGTTGAGTTTTGGGTGGTTTTTTTTTTAAATCTATGGTAAAAAGTAAAGTGTTTGGGGGGAGGGAAGTACAATTCTGTAAGCTTGAAATATAAAGCTGCCTTTTCACTGCACACAACAAATGGTGTTTGATGGACCAGAAGTCATTCATTTCCTGTGGAAAGTGGAATTTTCTGATCCAAATTGAGCTTTGAATGCATTAAAACTTAAAGAAGCTAAAGAAGAAACACATTAATTTGGTTCATTAATTAATAATTTAAATTTTGTACTCTTCATTCCACCATGGTGAATGTTTAGAGTAAATGCTCTTGCTGTTTGCTCCTTCACTGAACATGCAAAAAATTCATCAAGACTGCCACTAGAGGGCAAATTCTGGCAGTCGTATTTGGATGTTGTGTGCAGTGAAAAAGCGCCTGCATTGGTTGGTCTAAACTTGTCCTTCATTCTCCTCGACCACACCCAGGTTCCCCAGGCCACGCCCCTTTGGACCAAAATTTTTGGCATAGCAAACTGGAAAATAAAATAAAAAAAGATTAATATGTTGACAAATCTTAGTTCTGAATGATAAAATATGTCATGGCTAATATTAAATTGCACTCTCAGGATAAAAGGTACAAAACTGGTGATACCATCAAGAGGTGAATAAGGTACAAAGATGTACCTTTTGTACCTTAGAATTTTATTTGAATTATTAATGCAAATTTCTATGGAAGCCGATTTCTGCCATGGAGCAAAAAATAAAAAGGTATTTGCAAACTTTTATCTCACAAATTCTGATATTTTCTCAGTATTACAAGAGATAATTTCACAATTATGACTTTTGTTCTCACAATTATGAGTTTACATATCACATTGACTTTATTCTTGGAAATTCTGAGTTTACATTTAACAATTCTGACTTTTTTTTCTCTGAATTCTGAGTTTACATGTTGCAATTCTGTTTTCACCAATTTAATAATAATAATATAAAGTTAATTACAGCTTTTTATCTCAATTTTGAGAAGAAAAAAAAATCTCAGAATTGGAAGAGAAAAATTTTGAATTGTGATATTCAAATCACAATCACCTTTTTTGCTTTTTTTTATCCCCTGGTGGAAACAAGCTTCCATAAATTTCTGTTAACATGATTAAAAACACTGTGCAATAGATTGAATAAGCATCATGCAGGCTTTAATCGCTGCAATATTTGTGCTCTTGATTGCATCAATTGGCTTGTAATGGCTGTTGAACAATAACTAGGTCTGTCTGACAAAAGCGTATCTATTGATTGGTTAAGTGATATTAATGAGATTGAGCTGGCAGAGATCTCGTGGTCTCTTTTGATTGATTGTACCTTTACAGTAGAGCTCTCCGTCTTTATCCGTCACCGTGGTGGATTCCAGGCTCTTCCCACACAATAAACAGCGGAAGCAGGTTTTGTGCCAGGGCTGTTGGATCAGAACCAGTCACAGTCTGATCAATTACTACAGTGAAATGTGCTTTACACAGCACTGACCTGTGACCGCAGCATATTGCAGAAGTGCTGAGAAGGGAACACTTTCTCAAAATATGCTTATATTTCTCTTTGAATGGTTTAATATTAATATATTTCATATCATAACAGTATAATGTATTAAAACTCTGAGTCAGCTTCTGGCTTTAATTTTAGCTGCAGTTTTACCTTTCCAGCACCCATGACTTTCTCTGCTGCATAAACGGCTTTAGAGCAGCGAGGACAGCGATCTGTACTCCCAAACTTCTGCGCAAACTTGTTTGGATTCGAGTTACCAGATGTAGGACGGGGAGCTTTGGGTCTTAAAAAAAAAACATACCCATAAGAATCACAAAACAACAATTACAAAAACTAAATTCTTCTCCTAAATGCTATTAAAGTGGTACTGTATTTTAAAGGAATAGTTCACCCAAAAATGAAAACTTGCTGAAAATTTACCGCCCTCAGACCATCCAAGATATAGAGTTTGTTTCTTCATCAGAACAGATTTGGAGAAATGTAGTTGATGTAGCTGATGTTTTTATCAGCTGTTTGGACTCTCATTCTGACGGCACCCATTCACTGCAGAGGATCCATTGGTGAGCAAGTGATGTAATTTCTCCAAATCTGTTCAGATGAAGAAACAAACTCATCTACATCTTGGATGCCCTGAGGGTGAGGACATTTTCTGCCAAGTTTACATTTTTGGGTGAACTGTTCCTTTAAGAATATATTTTAAAGATATTTTCAGGACCTACTCTTGAGGCTGAAGTTCTTCATTACTGACAGGGTCAGAACCCAACGCTCCGGCACCCTGACCATATCCATAACCTTTTGGACCATATTTCTTGCCGTAGCAGGATTTGCAGTAAATCTCAGACTCGTGTGCTGCAACCGTTGTGCTGTCTAAACCTTTACGGCAAGCCACTAGAGAACAAAGAGACAACTGTTTTAAAGTATGAATGTAAAGACATATAAAATACAGTGGTGGCCAAAATGATTAGAACACTATTTTCCCCAGCTAAAAAATGATTTTAAGTCAGTTATTTATCTCTTTTGCTGTAGTGTGTCAGTAGGAAATGTCAGTTTACATTTCCAAACATTATTTTTGCCATTACTTGTATTAATCCAGTGAGATTTTTGTTTGCACAAGGAGTCTGACAACAGCCAGTGCTCCACACAGATCTGATCTCACCATCATCCAGTCTGTCTGGAATGACATGAAGAAACAGAACAAACTGAGACAGACTAAATCCAGAAGAACTGTAGCAACGTCTCCAAGATGCTTCAAGAAACCTACCTGCAAAGCTACAGTACTGCTGTAAAATGAGGATGCTGTCAAAAATAATGTCATAAATAGATTTTCGTTATCAATTAACTTCTATTAACTAAATTAAATCAACATTTGGTGTGACCATCCTTTGCGTTTAAAGCAGCTTTTGCCCTAGGTGCACTTGTGCATAGTTTTTCAGGTAGGTCTGATTTTTTTTTTTTTTTTTTTGAATAAATATAAAGTTCAAAAGAACAGCATTTATTTGAAATAGAAATATGTTTGCAACATAAAATCTCATGTTGTTGAATCTGATGCGAGAGAGAGAGGGATTCTAGGGTTGGAGCATGATCTCACGGCTCTTCCAGAGGCCTGTCATCTCCTGTCTGCGTTCGTCAGCTGCTGCACTTTCAGCCAGGACGGCTCAAGAGGCTCATGGGAGCTTGCCTTTGTGTCTAATTTTGGGCTGGATGAACAAGAGGCTCTGGGAGACCGATGTCATCCGCAGCAGATGGAAACAGGCCCTTGAATGGTGGCAAACTGCAGGGGTGTTTGTGTTACCAGTCTCAGACTGACTATCACCACCCTTCCTGGCACGACTCAAGCGTTTAAGAGTTAATACTGTGCCACTGAAAGCTGCTGCTCACTGGGAAACAGTTCAAAGACTACTTTTGGTCCCCCATTATATCATTAGCTCTATTTGCATATATTAACTATATATTAAATATTCTGAAATAACCAGATACATGAAGAGGAAGAACAAGAAGCAGAAGAAATGAGCCAGGGTTATCATTAACTAAATCTAACACCATCCATAATAAAAAAAAAAACATTTAAATAAATAAATAAATTTAAAAACAAAACACAGCATTTCTCATTTTCATTCATTTACGTTGAAGTACTAAAACAATAAATTAAAACACTAATTTGGGGGTTAAAAACAAAAGACAAAAAATAAAAACTTGACAAAAACGCAACAAAATTACTAAAACTAACTCAAAATGAAAACAGAAAATATACAAATAAAATCTAATTCAAAATATTAACAAAAATGATAATAGTAGTGATACTAAAATAACACTCCTGGGAGCTTTATTGCTCCTTCCTAAAATACCGATGGCAATGAACAAAACATTTGATAGAAGAATACAAAACTAAAAGGTAAATATGTTTGGCAAACATATTAGCCACAGCCATATCACCCTGCAGCCCAAGACCGGTTGCCCACAGAAGCTAAGCAGGGCTGAGCCTGGTCAGTACCTGGATGGGAGACCTCCTGGGAAAACTAGGTTGCTGTTGGAAGAGGTGTTAGTGAGGCCAGCAGGGGGTGCTCACCCTGCAGTCTGTGTGGGTCCTAATGCCCCAGTATAGTGACGGGGACACTATACTGAAAAAAGCACCGTCTTTCGGATGAGACGTTAAACCGAGGTCCTGACTCTCTGTGGTCATTAAAAATCCCATGACACTCATCGTAAAGAGTAGGGGTGTAACCCCGGTGTCCTGGCCAAATTCCCTCCGCTGGCCCTTGTCAATCATGGCCTCCCAATAATCCCCATTCACTTGATTGGCTCTATCACTCTCTCTCCTCTCCACCTGTAGCTGGTGTGTGGTGAGCGCACTGGCGCCGTTGTCCTGTGGCTGCCGTCGCATCATCCAAGTGGATGCTGCACACTGGTGGTGGTTGAGGAGAGACCCCCCCACATGATTGTAAAGTGCTTTGGGTGTATAGCAAGACACAATAAAGCGCTATATAAATGCCTCATTCATTCATTCATTCATACTAATGGACCCAAGGGTCAAAGAGTGCACATGGTTGTATGTTTTATTAATTTATTTGGTAACACTTTACCTAAAGCCTTTATGTATTATGCATTTTAAAAGTAATTTTAATGCATTAATTATGCCTTATAATGCACCTTATAATGCATTGTACAATCTCATTAATAATTGTAACCACAGTTAATAGATTATAACACTTATCAATTTATTGTTACACTATGCATTTTAAATTCAGTTATTATTTATGACAAGACAATGTACTACAACACATATTATGAATAACTAATGCGCTATTAATAACCCTTTATAATGCATTATACATAAAGGCTTTTATTTATTTGTTTAGTTTAGTTTGGTTTTACATTTTGCTCTTCTTTATCCCACTGGTTTTTCCTTATGTTTATGTGTTTTTTTTTCTAGCTAAAACTGCTCTATTCGTAATGCTTTTATTTTTATTATTTGGTACCTGGTTACATGAAAGACACATCTGTCATCTTAAAATGTTTCAAACTCACAAGAAAAACCTTAACCCCTATGAACTTGATCTTTTTGATTCTGATATTTATAAAACCCCCTTTTTTAACTTTCACGGAAAGAGTAACATTGAGTTTACTAATGTTTTGTGGACCTACTGCAGATGAAGCAGGTTTTGTGGAAGCTCCGGCTGTTGCACTGTATCTCCTCAGCATGGTAAACCGTTTTCTCACAGGCCGCACATTTGGCTCCTCCACCCCAATTTGGCATCTTCAGCTCTGGCAAAGGCTCTGACATTCACAAGGATGGGAAGAGAAACAATCAAACCAAAACTGCCAACAACTAGAAAGAATGAGTGTTAAAAACAGTTAACTAACAGTTTTTTTTTTAAAAAAAACAATCTATTTATCTTTAGCATCTGAGAGAAAAGCTGTCTACCTTCATTTATGTGGTATGTGGCAGCCAGGTCAGATGTAAAAATAGATGTATACTATCTCAAAGTAATATGTCTCTTTCTATCTCATCTCTTTGAGCAGCAGAATATCACCTCACTAGTGTGGAATCCAATGATAAGGGTCCAGAAATAGGACTTTTGTTAGTGCCACTGCCAGCTAGAAGCGGCTGCTTTGTAGTGTGACTAAGGACTACTGTACCAATTCTTATTAAAATCTATTTTAATATTTACATTACCATTCATTTGGGTTGTAAATGAAAATAAATCTCACAAGGCTCCACTTATTTGACTGAACATGCAGTAAAAACAGTAATATTGTGAAATAGTGTCACAATTTACAATAGCTGTTTTCTATTTAAATATATATTTTAAAATGTAATTTATTTCTGTGGTGCAAAGCTGAAATTTTAATCCAGTCTTCAGTGTCACATGATCTTCAGAAATCATTCTAATATGCTGATTTGCTGATGTTTTATATTATTATTACAAGTTGAAAACAGTTCTTTTTTTCATATTTTTGTGGAAACTCATGATAGTATTTTTCAGGATTCTTTGATGAAAAAGTTTTCTTGCTGAGTATAAAATAGTATTTTTGTGTGTAACTTTATTTCATATTGTTTGATATTCTATTATATACATATTCTAAGGAAAGGTTTAGTAATGTCACAACTGTTGTACAAATATTAATTAATAACTCTTTTACTTAATGGGCAATAACAAATTAACTTTCATTAAAAAGTCATCGATAGAGATTATATGTGTAACAGATAATCAATTGATGTACATTCAAATGTAAATATATTTATTACACGATCATTCTAACTATGAATGGGGTATTATCATGTTTTTATTTTATAAATTATTATATGGTGTAATTTCATTTTTGTTGATTTTATTGATGAAGGTTACCCAATCATCATTACCCAAATAAAACTTGATGAATTCTTCTAAAATCACTTTTTACAATAGTTCTCATTTCCAATGAATATTTGTATGTAAAATATTTACAATTACATTAAAGCACAAATTATTAAGCCATGGATAAACATAAAAATGCAAACGTATAAATTGTACTTACACAGGTTATGTAAGAAATCTTTTTCTGGAAATGATGCTTTCACCTCTGTCCAGCTCAGGGTTTCTGATGATTTCTGACCCTCTTTGGCAGGTCTTTATATACTGGCATCACTCCCTCACCTCCACACACCCTCTCATAATTTCAAGAGGACCAGGAGGCCATGCTGACATTCAAATTAGTCCATCTTCCTAAATTAACTGCTGACAATATACAAATACAATGTAGTTGCAGTGGCCTCCAAACCTGAGCTCAGATATTCTACAAGCACCACAACATTTGTTCAGCTCTTTGAAGGCTTGAGTGCTCAACTCAGTGTTCAACTGTGCACAATGTGAGAAGTTCACAGGCTGAATAGCACACATATTGTGAAATTTCATAGGTTACATATACACTAAATGTTCCGGATGACTGAATGTTAAAACTGATGATTGCAAACATTTTTTGGTAACCGCTACTCTTTGCCTAATTCCAGTTATTTTTGTGTTTTGGATGATTATCCAAAAGAACAGTTTGTACTTTACCAGTATAATTTCTATAACTATTAGTATCTGATGCAGTGCATCTGAAAAATTATGGCCCGGTTTCATAGACAGAGTTTAGCCTAAGCCAGGATTAGGCCATAGTTCAATTAGGACATTTAAGTAATTTTTATAAACATGCCTTAGAAAAAAGCATTACTGGTGTGCATCTTGAGACATAACAAAGGCACTGATATATTTTAAGATCAGTCAGTGTAAGTTTCTTTCAGTTGAAACAGCTCAGATTTACATTTTAGTCTAGGACTAGGCTTAAGCCTTGTCTGTGAAACCGGGGGTAAAACTTTTAGACATTTTAGTAACAAACCCCACAATTTTTTTTTAAATAAATTTAATTTATTTTTATTTTAATTTAATTATTATTTTAATTACTAGACTTTTTTTGCTTTTTTTTTTTAAATTCAGTGGAATATGAATGGAATTATTAGCCAAAATGACGGATATGCTCTTTGGCATATAGGACAATGAATAGGAATATACTGCAAATATTGCAAAAACCATTAAAGTGTTCCTACAATTCATACGCGATATTCAAGTCTTCTATAGCTATAGTAGATATTTATGTGAGGAAGTTACAGAGCCAGTTCACTGAAAATATTGCATTGATTGCCCATTTACGTAACGATTATGTAAATTTGTTTACATACAGCCGGAAGTGCAGCGCGTTTGATACCATATAAGGAGAAACTGCGCAAAATGCTGAAGAAAAAAATGCTGGTGATGATTAGGTGCTTTATGTTCCTGCACAATTTTTATACTTTATTTTTTAAATGGGTTTTGGATACTTTACAGGATACAGTGAATGTTTGTAATATTTTGTACTTCTTTAAAAAAGGCTGGCTTTTGAAAGAATATAGCCTATGGCTGAATATATGGTGACTACCCACTATTAATAAGTTTTGTTTTTCTTGAGGAAGAGGAGGTCTGGATCCTGGAAAGAACGGATACATCAGCGATTGTTTAATTCATTACATGCACGTTTAACCGTATTTCAACACTAACACATGAACAGTGCTCATGACGTCGGCATATTTCACAAATTTGTGCCTTTGTAGTTTATACAGACACAATATAGCTATCATTTTCAAAAACTTGCACTGTGAAACCCATTTTCAAACGTTTACAATTTTAGGCCTATAAAATACTGTTAAAGGGATAGTTCACCCAAAAATTGTAAATTTTATCATCATTTACTCCCCCTCATGTCTTTTTGTTTTTTTTAATTAGGAAACTGAAGGGTATTACTTTCTGTAAAGATGTGGGTGTCATCACTTGCTGTCCAATATAAATAAACAAGTGTTCAACATCAACCGGCCTCGTGGCCTAATGGATAAGGCGTCTGACTTCGGATCAGAAGATTGCAGGTTCGAGTCCTGCCGGGGTCGCATCTTTAGGGAAATTGTTACATAACGGTAAATAACGGCAGAAATAGGACAACTCAGCTGCTGGAAAACGACCTCACTGCAGAGTTTAGCGCCAACATTCATCTAATGCACCTGAACCTCTAAACTCAGGTATTCAGGATTGCCAAAAATTACTGCCAGGTGTGTTGAAGTAGGTTTGGAACTGAAATTTCCAGGTAGGTAGTTTTCCAGGAGAAGAGATGTCCCCAATGGTGAGACAGTCTAAATTTATGGCTTTGCAAATAGTGATACTGTGTGGACCGAACTAAACTCAGGGTACAACATCCTTCACTCAAGTCATATAGAGACTAAATGTAATGGGCTGTGATTGATCCAACATGCAACTCTATCATATAGTGTTTATATAAGGTGAAATTTTGATGAACTGATTATGTGCAAAATTCAAAGTTAGGATTAATTTAAAATGATGATGGTGAGTTTAAGCTTAACTGTTTTACTGATTTGATGACATGATGGTTGCTGTATTTACCGTTAACTACACTGTAAATAAAACAATGCATTTCTGTATCTTAATAGATTATTAAGATGATATGTCAGTCTAAAGTAGTTCTAAAGACACATTCAAAGTATATGAAGTCTTGTTGCTCTTTTTTTTTTACACTGGAAGTGAGGAATACATTTCAAGTTAATACAAATGGTGATAATCACAAGTGTTTAACTACAAAAATGCAAGGAGCGCTAAGAACTTTGCATTCATTAAAATATACTGATTCACCACAATGAATGATTGCTAGATCTTCATAAAGATAGTGGAAGGCAATTCCTCTAAACATTTCACCGACAATGAAGTAAACACGAGTGGAGCACATTCATTTATCTTTATTACATAGACTGTAAAGGCAGTTCAAATAAATGATGTGCAGATAGTAATATTACTAGATTTCATTAACAAAATACATCTACAATATTTAATAACACCCTTAAGCTAACATTTTCCCATATTAATACATCAAAACACAATGCCAAGTTATGGCAATTTAATATACTGTTGTACTTTAACACTTTAAGGCAATGCCACTCACGCCAACTACAAAAAAAAAAAAAATCATAAAAATTTGGCAATCCCTGAAATTAGATTTCCTGTTAACATTTCATATAACCTTTGACCATTTTTAATTCATTCTTCCTTTTTTAACCCTAAATTTACAGCATATTAAAAAAAAAAAAAAAAACCTGAATTTTGCTTTTATTTTGCAAATAAACCCTCAACTGTTTTGGTAAATGGCATAGCACCATGTTTGCTGTCCTGCCTTCATCAAGCGCCTCAGCAGTAAAAAACATCAAGGACCACAGATTCATATGAAGTTAATGCAGACCCCACAGTAAAGTAACAATATAAAAAGAGGAAAACATAAAAACACTCAAAGACAAATAACAAGTACACACAGTGGCTCAAACAGAACTGGTTTTTAGCAGCTTAAGGACTGCGGGTGTGATGATCATCAGTGTGAAGGTCTTACGTGTCCTCTGGACTCACATCAAGCTTTCTCTGAGGGATGTAGATGTTTTTGGGAGCCGCGGTGTTGGTTACAGTAGGGAAGGAGACGGGAGTGTGAAAGAAACTCTGCTGGAGATGTTGACCACCTTTAGGTGTGGTTACTAAAGGCTGCAGGAGAGAGAGAGTAAATATGCAAATGACTGTCAAACTACAAAGGACTATTCACACAAACCCAAGGAGGCTCCAAAAAAAATTACAATATTGTTGAGAAGTTTATAGTGGAAATTAGACTATTGTTGAGAAGTTTGGAGTCTGTAAGATTTTTACATTTTTTTTAAAGTCTCTTATGCTCACCAAGGCTGCATTTATTTAATCAGAAATCCAGTAATATTGTGAAGTATTATTACAATTTTAAATAACAATTGTTTATTTTCATATATTTTCAAATGTATTTTTTTCCTGTGATACAAAGCTGAATTTTTAGCATCATTACTGCAGTATTCAGTGTCCCATGATCCTTCAGAAATCATTCTAATAAGCTGATTTGCTGCTCAAAAATATTTCTAATTATTATGAAGGCTGATGCTTAATATTTTTGTGAAAACCATGATACGCTTTTTTTTCAGGACACTTTAATAATAGAGTTGAATGAAAAGAACAGCCTTTATTTGAAACGGAAATCTTTTGTAACAATTATAAGTGTCACTTTTGATCAATTTAATTCAGTCTTACTGGAAAAAAAAAATAATTTCAAAAATTATTGGGAAAAAAAGATCATACTGACACTAAACTTTTGGATAATTTTTTCCCCAGAAATTCTTGATATTTTGTCATTGGCCAATACTGGTGTTTTTAATAATTTGAAGCTAAAAATATTTTATTTTTTAACTTTTTCTATTCCAGGTTTCCTAAAAACATAGTTAAGAACAACAGTTAACCATTTTATCTAATGTAGATTGTGATATTTTAACAAATTATAATATTAATTATTATAATAAAAATATATATTATCATTTCATTTACACTATGAAAAAAAAAAAAATATATATATATATATATTTTTTTTTAATACACAACAGTGGCTTGCTGACTGTACATTATTCCTTACACTATACTTTTCCCCATATTGTTGCATAGTTGCAGTGGCTGTACCTGTGGTATGCTGATGAGGGTAACAGGCTGTCCGTGTATAGAGGCTGGCTGTAGAGCTGGAGCGGGTGAGACTGGCTTCACAAAGATCATGCTCTGTGGAGGGAGCCCCGGATGGGGAGATGGAAGCGTGCTGGCCTGCTCAGGAGTGCAGTTTGGTGTGGCGGTACCAGGTATAAGGCCCAGGTTCTGCAGGGTGAAGTTGAGAATGGCAGGACTGGGGCTGTGGATGCGATGCCCTTGAGAAGGGAAGGGAGAAACCGATGGTATCCGGTGGAGAGGGAGCCGGGTGGGGGTGACTTCTTGAGGAAGAGGAGGTCTGGATCCTGGAAAGAACGGATACATCAGTGATTGTTTAATTCATTACATGCATGTTTAACCGTATTTCAACATTACCACATGAATAGTGCTCATGACGTCGGCATATTTCACAAATTTGTGCTTTTGTAGTTTATACAGACACAATAATTCTATCATTTTCAAAAACTTGCACTATGAAACCCATTTTCAAACGTTTTCATTTTTAGGCCCATAAAATGCTGTTAAAGGGATAGTTCACCCAAAAATGTAAATTTTATCATCATTTACTCCCCCTCATGTCATTTCAAACCTGTATGAGTTGCTTTCTTATGTTGAACATAAAAGAAGATATTTTGAAGAATGCTGGTAATCAAACAGTTGATGGTCCCTATAGTATTTCTTTCCCTACTATGGAAGTCATTGGGGACCAACAACTATTTGGTTCATTAAAATTCAACAAAATATCTTCTTTTCTTTTTTTTCCAACATAAGAAAGAAACTTATACAGGTTTGGAACGACATGAGAGTGAGTAAATGATGACAAAATGTAAATTTTTGGGTGAACTATTCTTTTAACATGTAATGAACAGCCAAAATGCATTCAAAGTTTTCTGTTTTTGAGTTAAAAATGGTGTTGTGTAAAAACCTAAACCTAAAACAATTTACTTACAAGTTGAATTTTACAAATAGGTTTTACTCTACTTAAAATCAAT
This sequence comes from Tor tambroides, assembly GCA_021397915.2. Classification (NCBI taxonomy): domain Eukaryota; kingdom Metazoa; phylum Chordata; class Actinopteri; order Cypriniformes; family Cyprinidae; genus Tor; species Tor tambroides. The sequence continues at coordinate 65,857 of JAFVLL020038740.1, forward strand.
ATTTAGTCAAAGAAATATAACTAGAAAGTATAGCTAGAAAAAATGCACTTTTTTCCTCCTCCTATAGTAAATATACACTTTTTTTTGTATAACATTGTGTGCTGGCATACCTGCAGTTGGGGTGTGATAGATGTTGTATGTTGGTGTGGAGGCTTTGGAGTTTTCTCCGGTGGAGCATTGTGGATCTCTGAAGTTCACAATGGACTGCTGGGAGATCGGAATCAAATAACCTGCGGGGATCAAAGTCTGATGCAAACAAGAGAAGTTAAAGCCAAGACTGAAACTCATGTAAAAATAATAACACCTAAAAACATTTTGGATCATTCCAACATGAGGAATTTTGAGGATCAGACAGACAAGATGTGCAGTATATACTATTCCTACCTCTGTATGTATGGGTCCAGATGGCAGCACCATGTCCTGAACGCTGAGCTTCTGGGCCTGTGGTTGAGGTGGTCTGACAGGCGTCAGTCCGGCCTCATTGTCTGAGGTCTGAACCTTCTCCTCCTTCTCCAGGAAGGTCTCCACAGTGTGCTCTAGAGGCGCTGTGCCAGTGATTAGTGAGGGAGGTTGGTTCTCAGAGGGTTTGGTGAACTCCAGGTGCAGGGCTCTTGGGGAAGGCCTGTTGGAAGCAAAACTCCCTCTATGGGCCTTCAGGCGGGCTTGCAGAATCTCACACAGCTTTGAAGAAACACTCTTAAAAGGAAATACAAACCAGAAAGTTAAAACTGTTACTCCATGTAATGTAAGCACATAAAATGCAGGTACTGAGCAGTTAATTTAAGACAATTCAGACTTAAAATGCGAGTTCAAAGGTTAAATGTCGTTAATTACTGTTCTTTTCCTTCTTATTCTTATATTTACCTACCTGCATTTTTACTAAACATTTTAAAGCATGTGAAATATGTGGGGCCATTTTTGATTAATGGATTTATTTCTTAAAAAGATGATGTTTTTTTTAGTGGGAAAAAAACCCCAAAACAAAAAAAAGAATGTTAATGGTATTCAGTCACAGATTTGGTAATTTCTTGTATTTTTTGGACAATAAAATATAAAATAAATGAAAATATGAAAATTAAACAAGTAAAATATTTGCAAACATTTAAAATGTAAAATAATTGTTTATGCAAAATTGTTGTATGTTTTAGTGGGATGCATGTTTTGTTTAAATGTTTTTTTTATTTGCACATTTAGTAAAACCATTTTGCATAAATTATTAATATCATTAAATATAAAAATAAATTGGTTCTGAATTATTTTACTTATAAAATCAAACATGTGTGTTAATATATATATGGGTCAAAGACGTTAAGATGTCCGCATCAAAAGAAATTTACAAAAGTGATTTATGTTCATAGAAAACACATTAAATGTAAGTAAAGTGTCTACTTTTAAGGTTTCAAATAATTTTTTGGAGAATAAAATGCCAAAATTTGGTTGAAATAATGTTCCATTGTCATTCAGTGTAACACAATATTTATGTCAAAATTCAAACAACATGATTATTCTGACTTGTACATATTAAAATATATAAAAGAATAAGGGAGTATATTAAATTTTAAATTGTTTTAAATGAGTAAAAAATTCTTACTGACAAACGGGCAAAACCTAGGATAGTGGAAAATTTAAAAAATGTAAAATTACAACTAATTAGGATTTGAGGTGAAAGTAATTAGTCTTTTAATATGTCATAAATTGATTTTTGTTGTAAATATGCCTGACGACTTACACTGAATGATATTTTAGTGGGTGTCTTCTGTAAATCAGGGAAAAATGTACAATATTTACTCAGAAAAACAAAAACAAAATTGCAATTAAATTAAACAGAAAACCTTTTAAATTTTTTGGGGAAAAACAACAATTTTAAAGCAGTATTACACTTACTGTTTTTACGCTTAAACCTTTTTTCGTCTTTGACCCATATATATATATACACACACACACACACACACACACACACACACATACATATTAAAAAAAGTAAATATACCACGCCCTATGTACTTCACATAACCTCACCTTTGGCTCTATCCACTGCAGTTTAGATGGACTTCCAGCTAAGCTCTTTTCTCCACATGCACGTTTAAGGGTTGAGGGACTTGTCGGCTCTTTACCATGTGATGACTGTTGGTTGGTTTGGTTACCGCTAGCTGTGGCAGCTGGTGAAGTCTTTGTGTTTGCACTTCCTGGGCTTTCAAATGTCATTGAACGGACTGCTAGGCTAGTGGGCTGTGGCCTGAGAGAGGTGGGGTGCATGTAAACAGCATATGACCCGCCTGCTTGGTGCTGAGGTATCAGAACCGGGATGATCGGAGAGCACTTGGTAGAAAGGTATGGAATCGCCCCTGTGGGAAGAACTGGGATCTGCATTCCCAAAGGCCCGTGAGACTGATGACTGCTGGCAGACGTGGATTCGGGTAGTTCAGATACTTGTGAAGTGCTTCCATTCAGAGCGTCTGTAACCTCATTCTTAGGCTGAATACGATGGCCCCTGGAAGATAAATCCATAGGTGTTATGTCTGAAATGTGTAGTTCATTGTCTTTTTTTGTTCTAAGAAACACAGAAAGTTTACTTACATTGATTGTTCATCTAGTTGCTTTTTGCAGATAGCAGCCAAATGAGCCATTTTGTTAGTGTAGAACTCGCCGTTTGCAGAATCACCTATAAAACAAAAGATAGGACATTAGTTTTCAGGTGTAGTAAAAGAGATGTTAATCGATAAAAGTTTTTGAAAGAAGTCTCTTATGCTCACAAAGCTGCAACTGTCTATGTAAATTCATTTTAAAGCAGAAGATCAAAAAAGATCAAAAACAAAGTGAAAAACTAAAATATATTTTTACAGTTTAAAACAACTGTTTTCTATTTTAATGTATTTTAAAGTGTAATTTATTCCTGTGATGGCAAAGCTGAATTTTCAGCAGCCATTACTCTAGTCTTCAGTGTCACATGTTCCACACTAGGCTTTTAATTGCAAAACAAATCCCCCAAAATAATTTTGTCAGATTTCAAAGACAATCTCAAGCTGGTAGGTGAACTTGAGTCTGGTACTATTAATAATGACTGACCATAACAACCAGTTGAAATCTGAAAGTAACCCCCACAGAAAACATTCATTAGTTGGTTGCTTGCTCACAATGGAACAGTAATAGCTCACCTGTCATTTTAATTGGACTAGAAGGTGCAGAGTTGATTTTTCTGCGGTCATCTTGTATGCTCTTGACCAGCTTGACTAAGGAATGATGTCGAGTAAAACCTCGCTTTGTTCCGGGTGAGGAAAAGAGATTTTTAGCACAGTTGTCAACAGTGGAACGAGACTCCAGAGGCCGTGATGCTGATGATGACGTTGAGGCCCCCAGATCTATAAAGCAAACATAAGCAATTACAATACATGGTGTAAGAAGTGAACATATACAGACAGCTTAAAATAAACACTATAAATAGGATTATGAGCAATTTCATGTGAAATATGCTACACTCACCCTTGGGAGATGGTAAGTCTTCTGGCCCAGTCCACTTGAAAGCAGGCTTTCTTCCTCTATCCTCAGTCACATGCATTTTCTTTATCAGCTCTAGGCTGCTCAGAACATTTGCAATGTCATAAAGCCTGCGGATTTTAGCTGCCAACAGAAAAAGAGATCATTTTGATAAACAATTCCATCTTCACTGAGCAGAAAGTTAAATTACAGATGAGTTTTAAACTCAAGCATTAAAAAATTAGTTACTTCAAAGCAGGTTTTACTGGCTGAGTACACTCGATAATGCACTTTTTGCAAGATTTGTATCGGTCTGCTGAAATGGATGTGCCATCCACTATAATAATGATTCAAAGTGCTTTTTATATGTATGATGAGAACAGCACTCACTTTTGAACTTGTTTTTGTCCTGATCCACCACGTGATCTTCACCGATGAGGATCTTGGCAGCTATTTCGAGACTGACCACAGGAGGGCTGGACACCAGGAACAACATGACGAACTTCTGACTCATCACTCTCAGAGATTTGTCTTTACGGCTGTTCGCCAAAGCTGTGGATAAAAACAGTGGGTCTCAGTTAAACATTTTCATGAACAAATCACGATTTACCAATAACTTAAATACTAAAATGTAAAAAAAAAAAAAAAAAAACATCTCTCTCTCTCTCTCTATATATATATATGCAGGAACAATTGAAATCACATGTATGCAAAAATCACATACTTTGGCTTTATACTCCTGTTAAGGTTAAATTGTATAAATATTTCATCATATTCAGGGAAGAATAAGAAAATCTGTATTATAGAACAAGCTGCAAGGTTTCTCTGCAAAATGCATTTTCAAAGTTTTGATCATCTGAAATGTAATGCAGCAGGGCTGCCAACTTTTGAGTTCATCTTAGAGTGAGATTTTGGGGGCGGGGCTTGGTTATGGGGGAGGGGCTTATGGAGGGGCGTGGCTTGGTGT
>JAFVLL020038741.1:0-13400 GCA_021397915.2 Tor tambroides
AGAGCAGCGGGCTGAGCACACAGCCTTGTGGGGCACCTGTGCTCAGTGTGGTAGTGCTGGAGGTATTGCGGCCGACACGGACTGACTGAGGTCTTGCAGTTAAAAAGTCCAGGATCCAATTACAGAGGGATCCAATTTAACTCCATATTGAACATTGGTTTATTTTTTCACACCACACAAGCTATTCACAGTATGTAAATAGACCAAATAACACAGTTTTCTCAAGTATGTACTATGCTATGGATTTACACCACATCACTGACTAATGTATATAACCCATGCTGACATTTGAACTTTTAGTGTTTATACATTTTGTTCCCAAAGGCCTTCATGAAGGCAAATGCTATTTAATTAACCATTTAGCCTTCATCAATAGGACACACACACACACAAGCATGTACACACATAAAAACAGTGCAAATTTATTCTTGATTTGGATAAATCAACTTACATCTCCCCGATGAGACTCATTTGCTTCACTCATTCTCAGCGCATTATGCGTGAGCTAAATGTGTGAGGAGGACAAACTAAATAAATGAGCAGAGAAATAGAGGAGAAGATGCACAGATGTGAACTTGGTACGCTGGGAAAAGAAACAGCCTCAATAGAGACTTATCTTATACTGCCACTTACTCCAAATCAGTTTTGTTGCATGTATGCTGCAAATATGGAGTAATTGTGTGGATACTTCAATCAAGATTGTTTAATGGAAGGAATATGTTTCCATGGCGATCAATTGTGTGGATACTTAAAGAAACAAGAATATTTAATTGAACCAATATGTTTCTATGGCAATCAGAGCCACAACAGATAGCTACTACTTTTAAAAATCAATTATAAATAATCCAATGTATAATTCAAACTATGTATCCCTTCATGTTTCTGTTTTGAATTTTTGTTTATTTGGAGGAAATAAATATTGTAAGTGAGTCCTCTTCTCATTTAACTCAGCTGCCAGAAGCAGAGGCCTTTTTCTCAGCAGACTGTTCCATCTTCTCAAATCTCATATTTGGTGCTCAGGTATTTACCCAGGTGACAGTGAGATGTGAGGACTGGATTACTCAGATCTGCGTTGCTTTTATGTGCTCTAAATGCCACAATGTGTAAGCATCAACCAGGACCCAGCTATTTCACACAGCGCTGACTCATTCCTATACTGAATGGATCTGTTTACCTTGGAAAACAATTTAGGATGAATCTCCTCACATAAAAAATAACCTGCTATTTAGCGGCAAACCGGCATTTTGTGTGAAATACTGTAAGTCTTCAGTACAACTGACAGCTCTGAAAGGTATTGTGCTTCTCTCTGTCAGCATGTAATTACAAACAAAAACATGCATTTCCGATTAAATTCTGTTTACCCGCACCACTCGTCGACAGGAATATGAGATATGCCAGGGTTTGGAAGCTATCTGAGATCTGAAAATGTTGTTGAATTAATTTGTCTTGTCTCTTCGTTTTACTGCTATAAAAATTGAGTTGCGTTTTTTTAGCTTGTAGAGAATCTATGCTACATTTAAAAAGATTTTGATGTTTTTGAAAGTCTCTTGTGCTACAATGACTACATTTATTTGATCAAAAATGCATTAAAAACAGTAATATTATGAAATAATATTACAATTTAAAATAACTGTTTTCTATTTGAGTGCATTTTAAAATGTAATTTATTCATGTGATGGCAAAGCTGAATTCTAATATGCTGATTTGCTGCTCAAGTAACATTTCTTATAGTTATCAATGTTGAACAGTTGTACTGCTTAATATTTTTGTGGAAGTCATGATACTGTACATTAGGGATATGCTGGTATCAAATTTTCATGTTGCGATTAATTGCTAATGCTTTTATCACGGTATACGCTATTATCATGATACTGAAATTTAGTCGCAAAAAGGTGTTGTCATAATACAGTATAACAAGTTTAATAACTTTTTTTCTTATAACACAAATAACTGAACATTTAAATAGAATAAAGCAATACACAAAAAATGTGTAAAGTTAAAAATTCTATACAGATTGAAGTGCAAAAGAATTATAAAGACCAATAGGTATGACTTTACAATAAGATCTCATTAGAGATCCCTTAGTTAATGCATTAACATGTAAAGTGTGACCGAACAATAGAGAATCAAAACATTTTCAAACAATATCTAGGGCATGCTGTAGTCCAGAATAAAATGTAAAAAAAAGTTTTTAAATAAATAGCCTATTAAGTCTAAATATTTAAGTATTTGGCACTGTGATGAACACCATTGCGAATACACAAATCAGAATGAGTGTTTAAATCATTTAAATACGCTTCTGAATAATTTGTAATAAATAATTATTCTCTGTATTTTGAAGTGCCCACCATAACAATATCATGCATATTCATTATCGTGATTTATGGCATTACCGAATACCAGCACATGTCTACTGTACATTCAAAAGTATGTGGTAAGTAAGATAATAAATAAATAAATAAATAAATAAATAACTATTACTTTTAATCAGCAAGGACACATTACATTAATCAAAAGTGACAATAAAGACACTTATAATCACAAAAGATTTATATTTCAAATAAATGCTGTTCACTGAACTTTCCATTCATCCAAAAATCTTTAAAAAGCCATGAACAAGGACCAAATTAGCATAGCAGAATGATTTCTGAAGAATCATGTGACACTGAAGACTGGAATAATGGCTGCTGAAAATTATTCTTTGCCATCACAGGAATAAATCAGTTTTTACAATATATTCAAATAGAAAGCAGATGTTTTAAATGAAAATAACAAATCAAATTATTACTGTTTTATTACTGTATTTTGAGAAAAAAAAAATGTATCCTTGGTGAGCAAGAGACTTCTTTCTAAAACATAAAATATGAAGTGTAGTGTACTCGCTAGTGTATTGTTTAACGTTAAATTAACCTTTAGCAGATACCTTAGTTGTTTCAATGGGAAATTTCTTTGGTCTTTTAATATATAATATATAATTCCTTTTTGAGCAAGTTTTGCAGAACTTTGATCTGTTTCCCTTATTAATGATGCTAGCAGTCCACGGTTCCACATATTACAAGCAAGGGGTTCTGAAATTGAAAAGTCAGATGGTAAAGACTCTTGGAAACCTCTGTGTGACCTCTTTGCCATGCTTTTTTAATTTGTTAGCTTAAGGCCAACTCATACATTTCAGCATGCAGCTGATGGAGGGGTTCAAAGGAGCATGTGAACAGAAAATTCTCATTTTTCCCAATTGTTGTGGCACCTTTAATTTCATTAGCTTTTCCCCATACCCCCGCAGGAGAGCTGAGTTTCTAGGGCAACAATCAGAGTAATAGTCTTGCCCATGCAATCTGCTAAAAGCCCCTGCGGCCCACAGGCCCAGGTGTACCTGGGGATTAGAACAAGGCGGGACAGGTGAACTCAGCATGGAATCGCTCACAAGTCATACTGATAACCATGCTCCCATTATTTTAGGACCTTTTCATTGTTATCATACTGAGCTTATTAGTATGTTTTCTATATGTTATAACCCTACACCTACCCTTAAGTGTAACCTACAGAGAATTTTTTTTGCAATTTTAGATTTTAATTAAAATGTTACTTAGTCATTTTCCTTGTGGGAACCATTGGAAGGTTCGTGTCAGGTTTTACAATCCTTGTGGGAACTAAATGTTTAATATGGAGCTAATTATTGTCTATTTATTGTCTATACACCAACCCTACACCTACGTTTAAATGTAACCCATTTTTGCATTTTTATATTTTAATTAAAACATTATTCCCTTCATGTGGGAAGGTTGTAAGGGTATTCAGGTTTTACAGTACTTTCTTTATAGGGACATTTGTTTCCCACAAATACATACTAAACCATGAATACAGTAAAAAATAAATAAATTGATTAATTAATATTTTTATTTAAAAAAGGTTACATATTTATCTAAAGTTTACATATATGGTCTAAAGGTTACATATTTGTCTTTATACATTATATACACATTCATACATACAGCCCACAGTTGTAATGTAATACCATCATGGGAGCATGATGGTGTTACATGAGAACATGGATGCTACCATCCTAATCAAGCTTAATAGTATGATCAGAAGAAGAAAACATATCTTACTTGAAAACTATGGCATGACTTCCTTTCTGGTGCAGCAGGGATAATTAGTCTGTGGTTTGGGTCAGCTCAATAAATCCTGAAAATAATTTTCTGTTATCCCACTCTATTACTTACAGACTATTTTTAGGTTTAAGTTGTATGCTTTACAAAATTAGATTTTTAATGTGAGCAGTGCTAGACATTTATTTAAGCATCTTTCTTATAATGACTATAATAGCATGCGCATGTTCTCATTGTCTCTCTTCAGTGAGCAGCATCATCTTCTATTACTCATCCTCTTTACCCCCACGCTTCCGTCACTCTCACTCCTTACCTTCTCTCACCTCACTGTTACACGGCTCATCATGAGTTACATTTCCAATTAATCTCAACATTATTCAGTCTAAAGCACAGCAAATCTTATCACAATTGCCATCTGCCCAGTAGCTGAAGATGTGTTTGAGATATGCATGGAAAGTAATGAAAGCAAACCATGTTCCATTAGAAGGCTGCAAACTTATATGAGCTGATGACTCTGGCAGAGGATCAAATCGTTATGACAGTTTGCTCAGCTAGTGGCAGCATCTTATGGATAGAATTAAAGATGCAGTAAAGTCAATCTGTATGTCTATGCTCACAAATCTGTTATCATTCTTAATTGATTCTAGAACAGGAATATTAAAGCAATAGTTCACCCAAAATTGAAAATTTGCTACAAATGTACTCACCCTCTGGCCATCTGAGATGTAGATGAGTTTGTTTCTTCATCAAAATAGATTTGGAGAAATGGATCCTCTGCAGTGAATGGGTACCGTCAGAATGAGAGTTCAAAAAGATGATAAAAATATCACAGTAATCCATAAGTAATCCACATGACGCCAGTTCATCAATTAACATCTTATGAAGTGAAAAGCTGCATGTTTGTAAGAAACAAATCCATCATTAAGGCATTTTAGCTTTAAGCCATTGCTTCTGGACAAAATTGTATTCCATAATCTATAATAATGCTTCCTCCAGTGAAAAAGTCCATCCCCTGTTGTCCTTTCACATCAATATCCACTGACATTTGGTTAGAACTGTTTTGGACTGTTTTCACTTGTAAAAGGTGCACATTTGTCTTATGATTCAGACGAGATGACTTTTTCATAAGAAATAGCATTATCATAGATAGAGGACGCTTTGAAGATACAAACTTCTTAATGATGGATTGGACAAACACACAGCTTTTTACTTCACAAGACATTAATTGGTGGTCTTGAGTCATTGTGGATTATTGTTAGGTTTTTATCATCTGTTTGGACTCTCATTCTGATGGCACCCATTGACTGCAGAGGAACCACTGGTAAGCAAGTGACAAAAACAGCTAACACAGGAATTAATTATTATTCCAGCCTAAACAGCTAACACAGGAATTATTACCTGTGTTCTGTAATTCATGCCTGTAATTCATTCTCCATCTCTAATTATTGCCTCTCTCTCAAATTCTATGTAAATACATATGCATATTTTCTATACAGCTGTATATATGGGGAAATAATGCACAAATCTGTACATAAATCTTCTGTTCCAGACTCATACACATTATTATTATTGTTAAGTCTTATTTAAATGTTTCTGTTCTCATGTCAGATATGTATGTATATATGTATGTATGCGTGTATGTACCAAGAGCTTCTTAAAAACCACAACAAATTCCTCGTGTGTTTGCGCACACTTGGCGAATAAAGCTGATTCTGATTCTGAAATGCAAAATTTCTCCAAATCTGTTCTGATGAAGAAACAAACTCATTTACATCTCAGATGGCTTCAGGGTGAATATATTTTTAGCAGATATTCATTTGAAAATGAACTATTCCTGTAATCATTCACTCTTTTAGTGCTTGACAAATCTTATTTATTGTATTTTATGACTAGACAAAACTCTGAATTCTGAAACTCATCCAGGTTCCAGGAAACTGAAGAGGGAAATACGAGGGGAATCATCACTGGTCCGCAGGGATTATGAGTTTTCAAAGTCAGATTTGTGTTAAAGACTGCCAGACACAGTCATTTTAGCATGAACACTGTCTGACAGTTAACGAGACTTTCTTTTTATAACCACCATTTTTAGCATGCCTTCACAGGATGTATTTTTTTCTATTAGTTACTTTAGCAGGTGTAAATAGAGCATATTTATAAATGTAAGAATTGAACCTGATATACAGAGCGAAAAAGTATAACTTGTAGTGCTGCGCCAATAAACGATGTCAGAACTTTTTCGATTTGAGATCTGTAAACATTTACACTTTTTAACATTAACAAATCAGTCTAAACTCTCATTAAATATAAATGAAATGGTTGTTTACAGAGCATTTCCCTGTCTGCTTTAGCAATACCTGCAAATCAGGAACTGCTGCCCTTTCCAGACTCCAATAGATGGTCCTTTTCATCTGCATTACAAAAGATTCTGCTTCCTGTGGTAAGTACACTGCAGTTTGAATAACCTGTTTACATTTTAGTTCCTGCTTACACAACCAAAACCTGAGAACTCTGACTGCAGCCTTCTGAAGGGTAACAATGAAACCAAATGGACACTGGACAATCATCCCATATTCAGCATCTGAAATGACTCAAAAGCACATGAAGGAACTGTCGACCTCTTGTGGTGTTCCGGAGAACACGTTTATTAATGCACTGAACGTGAATGAAACGTGCTGGGAGGCATGACAGTAAATTGTGATTGTGTTACTAACACTAAAACTAACATTAACACATTCTAAACACCCTTCATTAAAAAACCCTCTTTAATTAATCATAATCATAGAAGATCAGAATTAAAGATGGTCAATTACATGGCAAAGGCCAAAAGAACGCAACTCACCTTCATCGGAAAAATGGTTACAAGAATAATTATTTTTAATTATATTGTTAAAATATAGACAAATAGACAAATTTAAACAACAACAACTATAATAATAATAATAATAATATACAATTCATTGTAAAATTACAAAATATTTTTTATTTAGCTATAATTAAAAATATACATAAAATGAATATTGTTCCTCCCCGTGAATCCCCGAATCCTTCTCCGGGCTTTCCGTGTTTCCATTCACATCTCAATTCGCTTCTCTGTTCGCCAGCGCTCAGTGTGGATCTGTGAAGGTTGATGATTGGTTGATGGGAGATGAGAGTCTGGAGGCTCGCGCTTCATACCCGTGTTCCTGTGTTTACACTCAATACTCGAGACACACACAGAAGAGCGGTAGCGTCAGGACTATGGCACTCCAGAGATAACAGCGGAGATCACACAACAATGGCATTATATTTAACGCTTACGGACAACTTTTTCTACTCCTCCCATCAGGAATAAAGCTGTCAAGTACTTTTGTTTTCGATTCGTTCGCGGAAAATTCAGCTGTTTTCAAACAGTACCAGAGAAAATGCGTTCGCTGGTTCAGTGGAGTTGTGAATGAGATGAACTTTACGCAGGTTGTTGGCTATTTTGTGTTTCACTACGGAGAGCGTGCCTGAGCGAACATTTTCTGTAACTGTAATTCAAAATTTGTCGCTTCCTGATTTGAGGAAATAGGTTTTATTATAAACCACGGTTCGTTCTTTTGTAAGTTTGTGAAGTTTTAGGAGGAACCCTCCTCCACGTTTCACACTATTTGAAGTATCCTTCGCAGAGGATCCAGCGAGACTTCAGCCGACTGGAGCGAGAGCACCTGGGGGGCATTAGGCAGTAGCGCGACCGGGTGAAGATGCTCTCAGCGTGGATTCACCGCGACCAGTCTCCCGCTTCTCTGCTCGGTTTAGTTCTACTCTGCGCAACCTTTGTGATCCATGCAGGTACGAGCCATTTTAATAAAAGCATATTAATATGAATAACGTACGTGTTAATAATGAAACACTTCCTTATTTTTTCGGTCTGAAACATATGGGGGAGCAGGAGTGAATTTTCTAAGCAAGCGCACTCACGTATACACACCCTAAACACAGATAAGTTTAGTGATAATAGGTCGTCGAGCAGGATTTGTGTTTCTCAACATTTGTCAACTATCAAGACTATCAAGTGATTCATTTAGATTTTTTATATACATCAACAGCCGACTCATTGGTCGTTTATAAAGAAAGCTACTTTTTTTCTGGCCTGCTTTTTTTAATTGCATAGAAGCTCCTACAACCTTTTACAAGAGACTGAAGCATTAATAGAGGAATTATGGGGGAAAATGTACTGAATAATGTTTTTGTTGATCCACTTTACTAAATGTCTCCATGCATTATCTCTGAAATTTAACAGGTGGCACTGTTCATTTGAAATATTAAACCCTGTATAAAACCCTATCTATCTATCTATCTATCTATCTATCTATCTATCTAGGCAGTGTGATAGGTAACTAAGAACCAGATGAAGGGATGTGACTGCTGCATGTGCACTCATCTCTCTCTCTCTCTCTCTCTCTCTCTGCCTTCAGAGAGGAATATTCTGTTGATCTCCTCTCTTTCTGCTTGCCATGCTGAGCTTCCAAGCAGCGGATAAAAAGCAGAACCCCTGGTGTTCTTGGAGTAATTAAGGTTTAGCTCAGTGCCTTCCTGGCTCCTGAAAGACAGAAAAAAATAAACCTTGTAAAAAAGGAAACAACATCTGAGGGAAAGCAGAGATAGTGAGTTCTGAATTAAAGTGTGCTGCTTTAAAATCTCTTCCGCTCTGTTATTTTACTTTTCCGATTGATGTAGTTTAGGGTTACATTTAGCACATGCTCTTGATTAAGTGGTGGTGGAAGTCCTCTGAATATGTTTTTAAAGCTTAATTTTGTGGAGTAATGAATTTTGCTGAAAGTAGCTTAATTTTGTTTTCATTTGTAATCAGTGATGTAGCCTGCAAGTTCATAAGTTCATGTTTAAGGACTTTGTACAGAAGAATTTGGAGGAAACAATGTTGAATTGGCAGCAATGATTATACAGCAAATTCTAAATTCCTCTGAAAATGACCTAATAAAAACAACCAAACCATTCACTGACATATTTGACAAGTTCTGGATATTATTTACCATACAGAGGAGACATATTCATGAATAGATCATGTTGTGATGTGTTATTATTTCTGCATGAAGGCTAGCCTACCTTCTGTCTGACCTTAGAAGTGACGGGAAGCAATGAAGCATCAAAGAAATTTCTCTCCCTCTCTGTGCTCTGGCCACATATGTAATCAGATTGACATAGAAGTGCACATTCAAAGGGTTTAGCTCATTGGTTTTCCAATGGGAAAGAGAAATCAGAAAGAAAAAGGACAGGTTGATTTAACTTCAGATTTGGAGATGGATGTGAACTGCAGTTTAAGAGTTCTTGCCCTTAATGATCTACAGTACCTGCCGCAAAGTCCATTGTAGAAAATGTGCCTATTTTGACCTCAGGTTTTTGATATAGGCAAGATCAAGGCTAGTTGTCACACTGGGAAGTTGTCTAAAAAAACTGTAAGTGTTTTAACTGAAAAGGTGAGAACTGTTGTTTTGAATGTTATAAGTTGATACAATCTATATTACAGTATTCATTGGTGTGATATTTTTCTAGATTTTTGCTGTTTCATGAATTTATTTTTTATATTTGATTTGCTGTTAAAAATTTGCTGAACAGCCTGTAATAGTTGTGACAACTTACTCCATCAAACTGTAGTGAGACAACATGCCCTGTTATTGGATGTGTGTTTAGCAAACTCATTTTTTCCGCTGGGCAATAACAGTGAAAATATTCAGTTGCTTTTTTGTAGTCAAGATAAACCCACTCTAAGAATTATTCACTGTAATGTAAATTAAAAAAAAGTGACAGCTTGCCCCGGTCTCTATACAGTATGTGAGAAACTTCTTCTGCATACATGAACCGTCTAGATTTTACAGACGCAAGTACTCCAACCCTGTCTCTCGTCGAGACGGAGATGCCAGCGCATATTTCATATCATCCATAAAACATCAGAGTCAAGATGGATAACGTTTATCTTCTCTCTCATTCTGTCCATTGCTGTATTCTTCCTCTCCGCCTCCTGTCTGTGTATTGTGGATGTGCTGAGCTCAGATTTCCTGTATGGTACAGCTCTCTCAGTGTTGACATACACATTAATTACCCAGACTGCCAGGAACCCACTTCTGGCTCCTTTGCCCCATCAGCTTTTCTCCTCCCTGTTTGTGTGCGCGCGTATGTGTGTGTATGCATGTGTGTTTGTTTGGCAGCACATCCCTGTATACACGCTTGAACTGGATCGAGATGGCAGACGTGTGCTGTTGTGTACGCAATGGAGTCGCACCGTCTGGATTTGCACGCACGGGTGCGCATTTTGGTAGTTGGAGAAGATAACACACTCGAGGCTGATCTGAATAAGACCTAAATTTTGAGTCGTATTGTTTGGACAGTTTCAAGAGGATTAAGTTCAGGCCTAGTGACCAGCGCCGCTGGTGGAAAAGTGGGCGGGTGTAGGTCAAGCTGAAGTGCCTAAGGTCAAGATGAAGTAGGGAAGTGTCCTCTTGCTTGCCCATCATGTTCAGAGAGCAATTAAATGTCGGATCCTCCCAGTCGAGGCTGCCGGAATTCTCCGCCGGTAGTTCAGGGCGTGGGGGGATAATTGGTTATCTCTGAGAATAGGTCAACTATGGTTGAGTTTGATTGCTGTGAATGGTAAGATTCACGTTGTGGAATTCAGTTATGAATGCAAAATCGACAAAAGGCAAAGAGAAGAAAACTTGGGTAGGAAGAGAACCAGTAAGGCTTGTAATTAGGTCTAGAGGAAGGGAAATGCGAAGGAAGGAATGCATGGATCGGTGAGAGGTCTGGCAGAGATCTGAACCGCCAGTCTTGTGGTGTGCATTAGCTTTATGGCCGCTGTGGGAGGCAGAGAGAGGGGTGAGGAGAGGGCACTGGAGGAGATCACTGGTTTTCCACTCACCCCCATACTGTATTATTCATCACTGTAAAGTGGCCCTCTTTAATATTTCAAAGCAGTTTATGGTTGTGTGTGTGATCTGTTTATGATGCAGTGGATTTCTGAAGTGGTGTTGGACATGTGTCGTCTGTGCAGGCAGGTGTGAGAGTGGCAGTACAGAAACTTGTTGAGGGTTGTTAGTAGCACTTCATTATCACCTCACTGAATTACTTGCTGAGTTGTGAGATTATTTTTTTATTTTTTTAAATATTTATATCAGTCAGTATTTGAGATACACCACTAACTTTTATTCAGCAAGGGTGCATTAAATTTATCAGAAGTGACAGTAAAGGCAGTTATAATGTTACAAAACATTAAGCAGCACAGTTGTTTTCAACATTGCTAAAAAATAAGAAATGTTTCTTGAGCACCAAATCATCACATTAGAATGATTTCTGAAGTATTATGTGACACTGAAGACTGAAGCAATGGCTGCTGAAAATTCAGCATTGCCGTCATAGGAATAAATTACATTTTTAAATTTAAATTTATGTCTGTATATTTGAAAAATATAAAACAGTTATTTACATGGTAGTTATATTTCACAATATTATGTTTTTTTTATTAAATTAATGCAGTCTTGGTATGCATAAGAGACTTTTTCTAAAAAATCTTACCAACCTTAATCTTTACAAACAGATAATGTAATCTTTATTTTTTTTTCCAAACTAATTTTAATTATCTAGGCCTAGGCCTATAGACAGACAGAGCGTTTTTTTTTTTTTGGTTTAACTACCTTAACATTTTAAAATGTTTTTTTTTTTTAATGTGGATATGTGTGTGTGAAGCATGAAGTGCAGCTGTATTCATCTACTTCTTAAGAGTAAAAGGCAGAGATAAAGGAAAAGCTTGAGAAATGTATCTCCGAGAGATGTATTGAGATAGATGGAGCCCAGGGATTGCCTTTTAAATAGACTTTATTAAAAAAAGAGAGTGAGAGTGGAAAGTCAGGAGTCAGAAGCATTGGCATTCAAGCGTCATTAAGTCTCTGGCACAGTCTGAGAGAAGAAGACAGCGACAGGGCGAGAGAAGGAGGAAGAGTGAGGGACAGCGACAGAGAGGAGCAAGTGATGAGCAGATCGTTGAGTGGAGATGTTTTTATTAAGGTTCTTATCGATGCCTGGAGCGCTCTGTATTAATGGTGGACATTTTTAATGCTTTGCCAATACTGTGCATGTACACTATCGTAAATCTGGAACAAACAGGAAAGAGAGTGTGTGGGAGAGGAAGGAAGAGGATACTAGGTTAAAAAGATTTATTACACGGCTCTCTGTAATACTTGATTCTGATTGGTCAGTTGCTATAATAAGCGGTTTTGTATTTATGATTTCACTGTTGTTTATGCAACATATCATCCTAATTTCATGTTTGCTGTTCACTCTGCTGTCATTGTCTTTTAATGCCAGAATAGCTGACTATAGTAAAAATTACTTTGGCAAACTTTTAGCATATATATATGGTGGGCATAAATTATCTGCTAGATGCTAAGCTCAGAAGAAAATAGAAAGACGTAGAAAATACTGCTTATAAAAAAACAATAAATTGGCGAGAGACACAAATAGCTGAATAAAACGGAGAAGGAAGTTATTTTGGCTAACTAGTCCATATAAAATTGATTGCAGATTAACAATAATATGCAATTGAATTTTCTTTGTAGTGTTCATCTTGGTGCTAGGCTGATTGTTTTTTTTTTTACTTTGTAATGGACTGCTTTATTCTCATTTAAGTTAATGTTTAATTTCAGCTCAAATCAATATTTAATATGTGTGTATTTGTTTATTTTATTTAATTTTTTTGGTAAGTAGTCTTGCAATTAAGCTTTGTACTACCTTACGAAAATTAACCATGGTTTTATTATAGTAAAAGTGTACCAACTTTTTTTTGGCAGATTGACTGCCACAGCTTTGCTAAACATACTATGGTTATTGTAGCAAAACCATGGTTAATTTGTGCTTGCCATTGTTTAACTACCATAACCAAGTTGTTTTGTTTTGTTTTGTTTTATTTGTAGTGGTTATTTTTTGGTTACTTT
Organism: Tor tambroides; assembly: GCA_021397915.2. Lineage (NCBI taxonomy): Eukaryota > Metazoa > Chordata > Actinopteri > Cypriniformes > Cyprinidae > Tor > Tor tambroides. The sequence goes on from JAFVLL020038741.1 coordinate 13,070, forward strand.
CGTTTCTCTGTCAGACATAACATCATTATCGCAAAACAAACCTCTTCAGCTTCACGTCAGAGTCTGATCATTCTGTCTGGGTTTATTTTGCTGTAACGAACAGCTGATATTGCAAGCTACTTGTTGGACTTGCAGTACTAGCAGAAAGACTGACTTCAAGGATACATGAACAAGAAGAACAGAGAATCTGTTCAGAAAGTGTTGAGGGGGAACATTGTGTGTAAAGCAATGGGTGGATGATGGGAAAGCAAAGAAAGAGACTTTAATGAAGTCAAAGCGAGGAGTGGATAGTTGAATGAGAATACAAGAGAGGGAGACTCTTCACCCCACC
>JAFVLL020038743.1:0-19716 GCA_021397915.2 Tor tambroides
AATCATTTCCTGAGTGTAGTTAACTACATGCTTAGAGAAACCTTACCCAAAGCTGGGGATTGAGAGGACCTAATGGCCTAGTTCCCAGCCCTGGCTGCTCTCCTCAGGTTCTGTTACAATACAGTTACAGTCTGCCCAGTCAGAATGGCCTTGATTTATCACCTTGATTAGATTTATGGCACACAACGCGGGGTAAAACAACCTACTTGCCCTCTGTTCCAAAGCGTATGGCGTGTGAGACCCATCCATGATTTGAACCCTTGCTTAACCCCGTTCTGTCTTCAAGGGAACCACAAACCTTAATTACAGGGTTTGCTACGCTTTTGAGGTTTGCATAGCTATCGGTACAAATTAGCAGAGATAAAACCATGTTTTTATAGGATTTCATAGCGCATAACTGGGTTTGTTTAAGAAGGTCACAAATCATGGTTACTTCTCAATCAAGATCTTTCTATCGCCAAGAAAAGAAATAAGGAGCACTGATTGCTTTACTTATCAATACGCAGAACGTACAGAATGTACATCAGTACATCGCTGCATATATGAATACATTCAGCCTTGAGATCCTAGTTTGTTTAATTAAATTCACAGTTTAATAAAGAATGACCAAGCTTTCCTTTACTGAATGCTGTGTAATTGTTTTTATCCATTCCAGCGAGCATTGAACTGACAGTGCGTGGTTGAAGGTGGTAAATAAGTGTGTTTTCAAAGAGAGTCAGCTATTCAGCTATTTTATAAATCCAACACCAAGTGCAAAACTACAGTATAGTCTACTTTCCAAACTTTCACAGATGGGTTTTGAGTCTAGACAGCTTTTTTTTAATTATAACAACAAATTTTTGTGACATCCTGCCATTCATGTCTGGTGTTAACACATCATTTAGAATTTAATTGAGACTGACATTTAAATTCAGCTTCTGTATTTGAATTGCAGCAGCAAAGTGGATGCAGAATTGCAATTTAAATTGCAATTTCAATGCAGGGAAGTAGAACTGAAATTCAGATAAATTACTACATAAGCAAAGTTTGTCCGAAAGGATGCATAGATAGATAGATGCAATTAAAAAAACTATAGAAATTATCTAGTTTATATATTTCATCATCATAAGGTGAGAGGACACTTCATTTCATTGAACTTATTGCATGTTGATTTTCCTTGAATTACAGTTATAGGGCCCCATGAAATCAGTTGTATTTTTTTCCCAAATTCCATTTTATTTTTTTCAAATTCCGTTTTTTTCTGTTTTAATTTTCTTTTCAATGGTTAAATATTTTTTTATTATTAATCAAAAAGCACGTATAATTAATTGAAATCATGAAACTTTACACAATTTAACAGCAATTTATTAAAAGTTTACCAAAAAATACATTTTTAAGGCCCTATGAAATGTTAAAAAAAAAATTCTCAGATTAATTTTATTTATTTATTTATTTACTTATCAAATACTGTGTTTTCCATTTATTTTTCTGGATTCTATTTTAATGGTTTCTTTTTTTTTTTTTTCCGGATATACTGTGTTGTGTAGTTTTTCTGCTAAAAAAATTCTGTTAAATATTATTTCTGGGAAATATTCCTTAACAAATTGTTTTAATAATTTTTATTATTAGCAGTAATACTATCATTACATTAACTAATATATTTGTCACAGTTTCTATTTCTATTTCAGTTTCTTTCTATTTTGACGGGTTGCTGTGAAGACCTTTAAGTTTCTGTTTGTATGTGATATGACTATAGTTTTTTTCAAAAGAAACAGTAAAATGCTCATGAAGTGAGACTCAGCAGTTCTAGAGATTGTTTGTGTTCATGTACTCATATATTGAGGCATCAGAGGCTGAAAACACTGTGAGCGCCACGCGTTTCGTTGTGTGTAGTAAATGAAACTGCGCATCTGCACCATTCATTCACACAGAGAGTCAGAACATGCAGGATTCATATTTAAATGGTATTTTTTTCGGCTTAATATTCACAGACACTAGTTCATATTGCGTTTTGATTTAACTATACTGACCTACTTTTGATTTATCCATCCAAAATTTGGTGAATTTCGTGACGTTCCGCATTATACTGTAAATTACGTTTTTATGATGGGATTCCACAATTTCGTGCACGTTTTCCGCATCGCAGAAATCATAGGGCCTTGCAGTTACAATAGAGCAACAAATTATTTTTCCTGCCATTCACTTTCTTGTAGTTGTGGCCAGTTTAAGGGAACTAATTCTTCAGTTCTGAATTTTGAAGAAAATCTTACTTTACTTTTTCATTTTTAAATGACTAGATTATCACATAATAGCCAATATTAAAAAGCTTTGTCATATAAAAAAATGTGGTTGAATTTCCAGCAGAAATAATAATATAATGATACATACTGTTATTATGGCGCTTAGAGACTGTCCCGTTTAACACCGTAATCCTACTCCAGAGCATCAGGGCCTGCAGTTTGCAAGCTCTGCCCATATTGTTGCACTCAAAGGGGGCAATCGAGACAGCTTGCCTTATGGTTTGGTAATGGCACCCTTATTTTTCACCAGAGTGAGGCTGTTTTATTTATCAGGCCAGTATTTATGGAGATTAATGAAGAAGAGTTTGGCTGGCTCTGCTGTAGTGGAGTGAGGAATCTGGAGTGCTATCGTTCTCGTAAATCAGACACTCCACGCTCGCTCATGTCTCAAACAGTCATCTCAGCCGCCATATATGAGTCTTACTGCTCTCCATTAAACTCCCACAGATGTTTCCAGGCCTGGCAGGGGGGGTCGAGCGGGGGGTGAGATTATGTTGCTCACAGCAGAGACATGTAATCGCATACACACAGCTGCTAGTCGTTCCTTAATGTTGTAGCTGCTCAACACTTTATTGTTCCACACTCACACACTTTCCTCTAAGGATCTCTTGCATTTATTATTGTAAAGTATACTACAATCTAAAAAAAACTGTTGTAACCTTGTGTCTGTCATTTATTTTGAAGTTGTCTATATTTATTATATTTTTTCTATTTATTTATTTATTTTTAGCTGTTTATTTATTCATTTATTTTCATATATTTTTATATAATTTTTTTTTTTATTCCTGCTTGTCCGTCATCTGTTTTCTTCTTTTATATCTCTATCTGTACAACACAAAGACATCCAAGGTCCTCTTTTCTCAGTTCAGCATTCAGTTAGGTGAGTATCAGTGGCGAACGAAATGAAAACAGGCCTCATATTCATCTTTGCATAAAAGATTGTAATGCGTGTATTTAAAAAATGCATTCATTAACTCGGGCTTGCAATTTTCTCCTGGCTTGTTTTCATTCTTTGGATAAATTGATAATTTCCTGTCATGTTCTTGTCAGGCTGTGAGGGGTGTAAAACTGGCTTTTGTTGCTTTGCAAACCCTTGCGGCACTGTGGGGTCAAAGGTCACTCAGCAATGCCTCTGATCCCGTAGCTCGGTTTGAATGGAGCGCTGCCTGCAGCTTTTGAAAGGCTCTTTCTTTCTCAGAGGAGGGCAAGGGGGGGTCAATTTGTGCCGATAAAAGAACACAAAGCAACAGAGCAATGAACAGCCCTGTCAGACAGGGGAGTTTATTAACACGCCATGAATTGCACTAGAGTGGCTCCTGGACTCTTGTTTCAGAATCAAGCTGCAGGGCTTGGGAAAGACAAACAGGAGCTCAATGAATCTGTTTGGTGTTCAAGCCTCGAGCCACTAATACCATCATACACAAACAGTTTTTGAAACCTTTTATGGGAGTTCATTTGCCATCAGTTAACATCCAGTTTGATGCAGACACACACACACACACACACACACACACCACCCAGTAAGAGAGTGGTCTTGGTCACGCTACAGCATTAATAAACATGACACATACATGAATACACATCGCATTATGGGGGTCAGTGTTAAAATGTTTTTAATACTATGTATTTGGGTGGGTTGATATATCAGTACAAGAATGTGTAAATCATTATCTTTTTATTTAAAATACGTCTTATTAAAAATGTCAGCCAATGGTTTAAAACCGTGACCCCCCCCCCCTCCCCAACATCAGAAGAATCATAATTTTAACAATCAAGTTTATTGTAAATGCGTAGTGCAAATAGTAAATATTGCAAAACATTTTCAAAATAATCAAAGCGCTTTCCCCAGTTTTTCCACAAGTTATTATATATTTGTTATAAAGTATGTATTTATTAATAATAATAATTATTGTTAGGTGGTATAATACTAATACTAATAATAATTCCATAAATTAATATATAATAATAAATTAATTATATAATACATTTTATAGATATAGTTTATTATTATTATTATTATTATTAGATATAAAAATAATTAATGTTTCTATTAGGTGGTGTAATAATTATATAAATTATAATAATAAATATGTATCTATAAAAATGTATTTATATAATTTATTAAAATAATAATAATAATAACACAATTGAATAAATAATAATAAATTATATAAATATTTTTATAGGTTTATTTAATTATTTATTTATTTTATTTATTAGCAAATAGCCACAGAGATTGCCACAAAGATGGCAGACAAATTAAAACTGAGTTCTGGATCAGTTAATTGACAGACAGTTTAAACTGATGAATGAATCTCAGTTACTGACTGCAAATGACAATCTTTTAGCAACTTAACCCCTTAACTGTCACTCACAGTTTTGAACATAGACATTATAGTGCACTATCCAAACTTAAATTTTTATAATTCATGAACGAAAACATTTTGTAACATGATATTTATGTACCATTTCCATGGTAATGCTATGTGTAATTTTAAAATGGGTTTCAAAGCATGAATTTTGAGATTTTAAGTTTTCAATTGATATATAATTTCTTATGATTTCTAAAGCGTGATAGGGAAAAAGGCAACTAAGAAGATGATCTGTGACAAAGGTCAGAACTCCTGTTATGATGTAGATTTTTTAGGTGCACTCTTGTCATAAATTAATCTAATAATTTTCCTACATAATTTTTTAACAAAAAAGTGGTAAAATATCTATTTAGGAGTCTTAGACCTTTCCAACGATATATAGTCATGATTAGATCAGGATTTATTGTAATATAGTGAAGTAAACTTAGGCGTCCCACAGGGTGGACGGGTGACAGTTAAGAGGTTAATGGCCAAATAAAAAGGCATAAAAGCATAGTATTGAGAATATTTCAGTACATTGCTTAGTCATTAGCAACATTAGTATTTAGTTAATTAAAACTAGGTGAAGGTGAGTAAACAATTACGCAATTTTAATTTTTGTGGTTCACCATCCCTTTAAGACACGTTCACCTCTCCAACTGCCCCTTCCCTGTTTCTCACATCCTCTCTTTCTCACCTCACCCCCACCCCACCCCACTTCTGTGTTACTAGCACCATGTCCCAGTACGCCACTGATCTTTTCCCTATGGGCGTCTGGCATGTGCTGGAGATCAAAGCAGAGTGTCAACCCAAGGTTCAGGGGCAAAACAAATTCACCTGCAGCTCCGTCTGGGCAGGGGGAAGTTTCTGTCGCTCTCTCACACTCGCTCCCCTTTCTTCCCCCCTCACCCCGCAGACAGGATTAGCCTCCCGTGCGTCATGGTCCTGGACCGAGAAGCGCAAAGCACCATTTTACGACCAGATAAACTCTAGCCATAAATTGACCGGTCGGTTTCACAACCTCTCGCTCTCATATTAACGAGAGATGGAGAGAGACGAGTCTCCCACGAACGCCACCCAGACTATGCCCCCGTCGAGAGCACCAACTTGCAGGACGCCCAATAGAAAGAGTCCATTGTAAGGTATCATTGTGCGTTAGCCTCGGCAGCACGGGCTTGTTTGTCTTATGAATAATTCAGCAGGCCTCTCCAGCACTAAACAACAGAGGCCTGTACTGTATGTTTAACCAGTTGGGTAGGGAAAACCAGTATGTTTGTCAGATAAACTCTGCATGGCCTTGATGCGCGAGCGTTCTGTTCTGCCGCGTCTGAAAGGTTACTCTGGGAAATGGGCCTCCGTTGGTGCCTCTGATCTGATCTCTCAGCTGATAGCACCAGGTGGTTCCCTACAACTATGCGTGTGTGAGTTGCATAGAGAAGGAGAGAGTCAGACCGGATGGTGTCATTTACACTGTGCTACCGCAGTGTTCAAAGACACTGGTAAACTAACTCCATTCTCTCTCCCAAGCCCTTGTCCGAAACACGACACCGTACAGTCACGCTGAAGGCCGCCGCCCTGGCCAAGAGGGGAAGTGGTGTTCACAGGCTCTCACAGAGACCTGCTCTCTCCTCTCTGAGGACACTTTCACACTGGGGCTTTTGGTGAAGGCCTGGCTTTGGTTTGTTTGGTTGGTTTGAAAGCCACTGTCTTGCTTCACCAGCGAACCACACTCAAGTCCACTTGAGAATGGTGATTTGGGAAACTGTTGGTGTGGACTTCAGTACTGTGTTCAATGAGTATGAACACAATCTGGCTAGAGTGAACTGCTAGTGATTACATATGATTAGCCTATAATGAATTTTCTGTTGCTGCTTCTTTCCACAGAAACTGGCTTAAGCTCTTTGTTTCTATTGCATTACATTTGCAAATCCGCTGAGTATTAATAGTGAAACCTAAACTACATAAACGAGTAAAACAGTAAAGCTGGCACCACCTGTTTCCTGTATCATTTAGCTATATAAATGAACTGTTGCTATGGTATGGGAGACTAAGGTTGCGTTGCGTTGCGTTGCGTTACGTTACTCAGACCAGACTGCTACAAATCAACCTTTTTGGCATAAGAAATTTTTTTATGTACTAGTGTAATTGCATTATTAATAGATTTTATAATGAGAAAAAATAAATCATGATGTTAAATAAGTCAGTGTGTTGCCCAATTTCGGGAGTAGTTAGAAGTAATAGTAGTACTATTATACTTTTGTAAATATTTATTTAATGTTTAATGCAAGATTCCCCAACTATTTTCTCAAACAAGAGATCACAAAGTAAAAAAAAAAAAAGTTGTTGAATATTACTGTATAGTTTTCACTTTTCTATGATGCTAATTATTTTAGCTGTCTAAATGGGACCTACAGTTAACTGTATTTACTGATACTGATACTGAACTGATCATTTTAAGAACGGTCTCCAAATAGATACTTTGAAATCATTTTTGTTATGGATTTTAAGTGATTAATTTTTCAGTTGTCACCCATTTATTTCATAATTAGTTTTACAATTGCCCTTGACCTCACAGCTGGTAAAATTGTAAATTTGCTACCAATAAGAGTTTGCAGTTTCGCCTCTCTTCATATTAAACCAATGCTGTACTACTATTTATTACTGTAAATTCAAAGCCAGCAAAATAAAAAAAAGAGAGAAGTAATATAAAAATAATTACATGTAAAATTCCTGTTCTTGTTTTTCTTTCCAGTTAGAGAACTTTGCATAGCGTGTGGTAAATATATTTCAGACATTTATTGTGTTACAGTTGCCTGCAGTATTCATTGCTTATCTGGATGTCATGATGACACAATCATAGTTCAGTTCAGAACCAGATATTAACAGACCTGCAGGGATAGAGGATGGTGAAACTCTGGTTCTGAATAAGCAGTCAAACCCAGTATGAAAACAGCCTGCGTTCCTGCACATTACCCAGCAGCTCTATGTTTGCGCGTGTGTGTGTGTGTGTGTGTGTGTCCCTTGATTGTTAAGTTAGATTGTTCTAAAACTGCCACTTATTGGGATGGTGTGGGCACTGCAGTCGCACAAGCAGCTTATGTAATGAGACATTTTTTCCCTCTCACTTTCCCCCTCCATCTCTGTCTGCCTACACTCTGAGAAAATTGGATGGTGCTGAAATGCCTGGGATTACAGGGAAGCGTGGCTGTGTGTTTATGTTGCTCCCCAGGCTGTGGATGGGAAAAGATGAGATCTGTATGTTCGACTTGTCGCCAAATCTGTTGTGTTTGTCTGGAGTAGGGGGGATGTGCAAAATTACATATTTTCAAAATCAACTAGTCGGTGGGTTGCATGAATTACTAGTCGACTAGTCAGTCTCAAGAAAGCCCTGTTATCTCTCTCTCTCTCTCTCTCTCTCTCTCTCTCTCTCTCTCTCTCTCTCTGTCTGTCTGTTTTATCATTCTATCTTATCATTCTGCCTTTCTATCATTCTTTCATTTTATCTGTCTTTCTAATGTATCACTGTCTATTGTTCTATTGTAGGAAACTCCAATTGATTTTAATGAGTCAGTTCATTCTAAACTGTCCTTTTCTCATTTGAAATGTTTAAATGTTTGATACATTCTACTGAATTGGTTTGTTCAGACCATTCTTGTAAATTAAAAAAAAGGGGAAAAAAATCAAAAAAAGGTTCGTCATTGATTCATATCCCTGAATTTTAGGTCTATTTTTAATGTAATATTTAATTTATCACTGTTAACTCAGTTTTATAAATTAGAGTGTGTTTTGAGTTTTTCCTTTTGTTGCATTTAGTGTAATTTTCTTTGAAATTTTAGTAGTTTTTATTCCAGAAAACTATGGCCCAATTAAATTATACATAATATAAAAATGTAATGAAGAAATGTAGAAAGTGAGAGTCATCCTAGTGAATCACTTCTTCATAAATGGTTCTTTTTTTCCATAAGTATTACTGGAAAAGGTTAATTCCAATGAGTTTATTCTAAACTGTCTTTTCTCTCATATGAAATGTTAGAAGTTCAGTTCATTCTAGAGAGACCGTTTGTTCAGGGAGTTCTTGTAAATAAACTAAAGAAAAATTAATCGTCATTTTTATTTTGTGTATTTATTGTAAATTTATCGGTTCAAACCAATTGTTTTTGTTCCAGAAAATTTGTCGCTAATTAAGTTCTACATATTTTAATTGTATAGTTATTTGTTTAAAAATTATTACATTCTTAATAGCTTTAGTATAGTTGGATAGTTTTCGTTTGTAGTTTGATTACCGTAGTTTAAGCACTTTGAAACTCTTTCTTGTCGAGTTACAAGCTAATCTCAATTTAGGCCCTGTTTACACTTGGTAAGATGCGTTTTGGTCGATCGGAACACAAGTGGACAACGCTAAATACAGGTGTAAACGGAGTGTGAAACATTTTGAGCTTGTCCACTTTTGACCACTTCCAGAGGTAGTCGAAAGCGCATTCGACCGGATTGCTTTCATGGTGTAGACACTGATGTGGTTCAATGTGTTCGAGCAGCCACAAAAGACCGCCTACTAGTGTTGTTTTTAGCGGCCTGTTTTAATTTTAGTTTTAGTCTAGACTTTGTGTGAAGCTGTCATTTTAGTTTTTATTAGTTTGTCACGTTCATACTCTTTTTAGTCTAGTCAAGTTTTAGTCAACTAAAAGTCTGCGCATTTTAGTCTTATTTTAGTCAGAATTATCCATGAATATTTTAGTCTAGTTTTAGTCGATGAAAATTGTATTTTAGTCTCTTTTTAGTAATGCAGTTCTATTTAAACCAGTCAATATAGTATAAATACCTAGTAGTATAGACGAAACCAAAATTTTCTTTTAGCCAAACCCATTTCAAACAAGGTTATCTTATTATATTATTGTTACCTTATAGACTCAAGAATACATCCATTCCAGACACGGAAGATGCTCTGATTTGAATTTACAACATTTATTTTACCAACCAAACATGTTAGAAGTACACACACATAAATTTTCTCCCAAAGACGAACCCCAGCTGGCCGACCATCGGTACTTTGTTTGTTGTCGTCTTCTAAATAATGCCGCGAGTGGGGCTTGAGGACGTGACATCGCCTGCGTCTGCGCAGTGCGACCTGATGCAGCCACTGAAGTGAGACACAGGAAACAGAAATACTGCAAAATAATAATAATAATAATAATAATAATAGTAATAATAATAATAAATAAATAAATAATAATGCAACTAAACGAGACGAAATAACGTCTCGTTTTGGTCAACGAAAATGAAGAGACATTTTAGCATAGTTTTTATTTTGTAAATTGTCTCGTTTTTATTCGTCAACAATATTGCATTATACATTTAATTATAGTCATTGTCACATGACCAGCATTTACGTTGCGTCTCGTCTTGTTTTCGTCACATGATAAAGGTTCGTTGACGACTATATTTAGTTATAATTTTCATTGACGAAAGCAACACTACCGCCTACTCTCCGCCTACTGACCTAATCATTGTGAGACGTACAAGTACGCGCACTTATCAGACGGAATTTAAACTTTGATGGGCCGAAACCAAACGAAAGCGGCTGCTCTCCACGTTTTTCTCTTTTGTCTAAATTTTCAACGTGTGAAATTTGTCTGAGCTTATGTCTTCAATTGCTCTGAAATATCTGAAAAAGCACATACATATACATGAACAAAACTTTGTGCAACATGTTTGCTAACAACACTGGCAGTGAGTAAGCAGACTTTAGTGCGCGATAACTTTAGCCCTCCTGCTCGTGTTTTGACGCCGACAGATGGATCCGCCCATTTACCCTCCTCTTTATGTAATCACCACCATGGGGGATAATCTGGTCAGACGGATTAAAATGACAGGTGTAAACGGTTGTCTCCATTGTCCACTTGTGATCCGATTGACCAAAACACATCTTAATACCAAGTGTAAACAGGGCCTTAAAGTAGTTTCCCCAAAACCGGTTTATACCGGCTGTGTTGGTGTCTTTTTTTTTTTCAACTAGACAGGAAAAAAGAAAGGAAAAACTCTAGAAAAACTAGTCAATCTCACTAATCGAGTAGTCAGTTCTTGAATGACTCAACCAGCATGACCTATTCCTAGCCTGGACAGAGCGACGAAGACTCCTGACAGGCCCGCACGCATCTGATCATCCCTTGCCGAGTCGCCGGCTGTCTTCCTCCTCCGGCCCTGTCGCTATGGTGAGGATGTCACATGGAAGCAGCCCAGCGGTGGGAGGTGTGAAAGAGAATGTCACAGACAGCAGTCCAAATATGACACCATTGGCAGGGGGCATGCGGGGGAAATGGCACACAACACCTCACTAAGCCACCTGAGCGTGAAATAAAGCAGATAAGAGAAACTGACCAGATGTTTCGCTCCACGGGGGGACGCGAGAGTAAACGGCTGATAGAAACGCTGAAGTCCTGAGCTTGTTAGCCTATTGAGAGAGCAGAGACTTGAGTCCTATAGCAATGATTGATTTAATAGAAGCAGACAGCACTCATCATTGTCAATCACAGTGATGGGCCACTCTCTCTTCCTCTCCTGTCTCGTCCTGTCTCTCGCTCTTTCTTATTTTTTTAATTCGTTTGCTCCTCTCTCCCTCCTGAGCTTTGGTGCCAGGCTGGGCAGGCTCTGATGGGCAGACGGCGAGTTGTCTTCATTATAATGCCTTTATTTATTCATGTGTCTGCGGCCAGTGACAGCCGTGCCTGTGCACAGCTCTCCTCTCTGTCTGCGTCCTTAGAGATATGACTCATTTTCATTTCTCTCTCTTTCTGCTCACATCATTCTCTCTTCTCTGTCAAGTGCTGCTTTCAGTTAGCTTCAAAACTGACACGCAAACGCACAACACGCGTCAGTCACATCCAGCGGCCCACGTCAGCGCACAGAGGGAACGCGTCAACATTCGGCAGAAGAAACGCTCAACGCGGGCGGCTCGTGTGGGCCAAATTGCCTTATGACCACTTTTGGGAGGCCAGCGCTGGCTGTCTATTTCGGTTCGGTCTATAAATAGGCATGCTGCGGTTTTTGTCAGTTTGATAAGCTTGTAATTGGAGTTGCATCCATCAGGTTACAGAGGGCTTTTAATCCTGAGACGTGTTGGCTGGGTTCTGGAGCTGGTTCTGGCTGGGTTTCAGGTTAAAGAGCATTCACCGCCATTGTTTAAGCCGGGGTTCACTGAGCTAAATGCTATTAGATTAGTACAGTGTGTCAAAAGCAAATTAATCTAATTTTGCCTTTCCGTAGCTCTGCCAAACAGTCAACCCTAATCAGGCATTGTGTTCAGACCTCCTTTTTAAGCCCCTGGCATGAGGTACGTCGGGGTTTTTCCTAAGGATTATAGTTCAAAATTAGGTTATGTTGCTCTTTCACCTGAATTAGCGCAGTTTGTTGGGATTTTACAGCTCTGCTGTGGTCAGTAGTCGGCCTCTTTGTGGTATAGATTAAAAGAGAAGACGTGATTATGAAACGGATCGCTTCACTCTAGGCTCTTAGGGTTTTTTTTTTTTCCATGTGCTTTGATACGTCAGAACCTGGTGGGCTTCTGTTATGGAGCCCAGTGTTCGGCAGCTCTGCGCTAGGGGCCGTCAGCGGACGCTCTGATTCTCCTCTGGCAAATGAGGGATAACTGCAGCAAGCATGTGACAGAGAGGAGAGGCAGCTGGTGGTTGCTGGGTTACGTGCTGGGTCACCTCCCAGAGCAAAAGCCCTCACATCTGTAACAATTAATGCTTCAGACATGTAAAGGAATATCATAGTATGGGTCATAATTAGAAATGGGAAGAATTTAATCATTCAGGTTCAATGACATTTCATTTTGGAACTTTTGAGGAAGAATCTCCCTTGTCAAATTATAGAGGGGTTTTTTTTGTTCTTGTTTGTTTTTTGCTAAATAAGTAAGTGGTAAGTAATAAGTAATTGGTCTTATCTATACACTGAAGAACAGTACCTAAGAAACTAATAAATGTGGTCATATCCAATACGGTTCAAAAGTTTGGTAAGATTTTTTTTGTTTTTGAAAAGTCTTTTATGCTCACCAAGGCTTTATTTGATCACAAATACAGTAAAACCCTAATATTATGAAATTATATTTTTCTTTATTAATATATTTTAAAATATTATTTATTTCTGTGATGGTAAAGCTGAATTTTCAGCAGCCATTACTCCAGTCTTTAGTGACACATGATTCTTCAGAAATCATTCTAATATACTGATGTTGAGCTTAAGAAACATCTATAATTATTAATGTTGACAACAGTTGAGCTTTTTGTAAAAATAACATGTAGTCACCTTAGTGTTGGGCAATATGCTCATTTTTCATATCGTCCTATCGTCAGCCTGTAAGATTGACGATACACGATATTACCGTGCTGATTTATTTTTATTTATTTACTTAGTTCCATTGGAAAGTGAACCAACTCCAGCATAAGGCTAAAAGCAGCCTAATGCTTTTAATATGACTGAATTTGTGTTTAACATAAATTAATAGAAACATCATAAGTTACTAATTATAATGCTTACATTTCCTCAGTTATTCAAAAAGCAGCTAACAGTTACAGAAAACGAGCAAAGAACATTACATTACCAAAGAACATCATCGCAAGCTCAGTCTAGTGCGAGTTTATGCACTTTATGCACACTCCCATTAAAATCAGTGAATCTACACTGTATGATGAATAAATCTCATATAGCCTACTTACATCGCGCGTACATCTGCACATTGTTTATGAAGAGAGAATTTGCGAGTCAGAATTCAGTCAGCGTGAGCTGAACAACGGAACTCCGCTGTTTCAACCATGGCTCATCTGAACGTCTCTGATTGGCCATTGCATTCATAAGCTCAACATAATCGTGTGTGATTGGTTATAACATGCAATATTGTAAAAACGCAGAAAAAGAAATATAATGCAACAAATAAGCCCTAATTAATTAGATAGTATTACTAGCCTAATAAAAAATAACTATTATTATTATTATTATTATTATTATTATTAATAATAATAATAATCATAAAAATAATCGTCTTGCTATCGTCAAAGGCATCGGCCACAAGCGATATGTCTGACTATCGTCGATACACGATACTATCGTCTATCGGCACAACCCTAAGTCACGTAGTGATTATAAGGTTCTGTCTGACATTTTTGTCAAAATTGAGTTATTCACATATTCTTAACTTTTTTTGGTGTACATTTTGGGACTTGATGTTCTATCTACAAAGTATATGGAATGCAAAAACTTTGAAGCTCAATATTGCAAAATCAAAACTCATGATTCAAATAGAACCTTATAAATCCAAGGTGGCAAATTTTGTAGGATTATGCTTGTTGAATGAATGTATGAATTTCTTTAAAAAATTCTACCCCCCCCCAAACTTTTGAATGGTAGTGTACATTTCATTCATTCATTTTTATAACATACTGCTGACTAACGACTAAACTTGTGAAGTGTGTGTAATTGTAATTGTTTGATTCACTAAAACAAATGACTCATAAGAGTCATTGGTTTGGGATTTGTACCTCACTGGTCACACTGAGGTGGTTCTTTTTTGTTAATCAAAAATCGTATTGCATTGTTTTTGTAAATATTTGAGATATTTAGAAATGTAAAAAGTATAAAGGTATTCATGACTGCAGAATTGCCCACCAAGCGGCATGGACAATTTTGGAATATGGGATAATTTTTGTGTTTACTTATTGCATGTATGCTTGTACTGATTTCTGTTGTATTCCTGTAATGGCCTAATCTGACTCTACCTGCTGTGCTGTAGTCTTAATGTTTAAAAAAATAAGTCTTTTCCATACGATCAGCAAATTTTGAGAGAACATCAGCATTTTACATAATTTATGTTTTTGTTTGCATGTTTCTCTTCACTTCCCCAAACAACCCTAATGCATGCATGCGTAGAGTACAGTGTGAGTGCGTGAGAGTCTTTGCTTACGTGATCATGTGCAGCCACATTATGTCAGAGCCGGGCTGTGTGCTCCAGCCTGGGGGGCTCAACGCAGCGGGAGACACTGCTGTTTAATTTCAGCACTTCATCCCCCTCCGTAATGAGGCTTCCCTCACGCACGTTTGCTCACACCCTGCCAGTGCTGCTGGCGGGTAATTGGGATGTGACTGAGCATGAATATCCCTTACGCCTGCCACAGACCGACCTCCCCACGACCCTGCAGATAGCTCTTTGTCTTAATGGACATATCATCTTTTATTTAGATCTCCATTTGAAAGTAATTGACAGCAGGAGGGGGTTATTGCAGTAGATGGAGACGAATAGACTGGTGTTTCACAGCAGACCTCTTTGATTGGCTGCAGTTTTTGGCTGGCTTTGATTATGTGAGTCGGAACAAAGGTGTGTGCTGTGCCAAGCTGTTTTTGGAGGCTTTTTAGAAGCACCGCCCTGACCCTGTCCTTCCTAATCAGCTGCCATTGGAGCTCTGCTGTCTCTAAAACGATCAAAGATGCATGCATGTAGCTTCTGAATTGCAGTGCTGACACGTATAGGTTTAGATGTGTGTTTTACACTTTACATCATTTTTTATTTATTTATTTTTTTTGCCGTCAAGATGAGTAACGTTCACCAGGTGCCGTTAAACTGCAATGCAGCGTGTCATATGGGAGTGTTGTTGTCTGTAAGTGATGGGTCTTACAGCAGCAGCAGGAATCATGGGAGATGACCTCAAGAAATCTTAGATTCAGTAGGGATGATCTCAGAGAGTTAAGCATTTGCTCATTGAGTTATCATGATTGACATATTTACACCATCAGAGGAGGATGCTTTTTGATTTTAAAATTACTTTACTTTCTGAATGTGCATTCCTGCTCTTGTATTCCTAAAGATTCTAAGAATCCTCTCAGAGAGCTCCTAATTTGGCTTAAAAATTTCTAACTAGGAGTCTTAGCTTAAAAGTGATTCAGGACTAATCTGAGAGCAACTCTGAGCGAGGAAAAGACAAAAACTTTTATCTTAGTGAGGAGGCGGGGCTGACCCTGTTGCTAGCTATGACACAGTCTTTTGAAGAATGTGATTGGTTGGTTGTCCAAGAAGGAAATAAAAGAGCCCTTTTAAGAGTAGGGTCTATTATAAGCTTTCACTTTTCCAGGCGTAATTTTTCCTGTTTCACCATTTTCTTTCTCTCTCTCACACACACTCACACACACACACACATTATATATGTATATATATTCTTTATTTTTTATTTATACTTAACATATTTTATAGGAAATGAACAGCGACACAATAAGGTTCTGAAAGTGTTGTAATTGTTTGTATGATCACTTTGCTTGTAGAAGGTTGTGACAGACCCAAATCATCACTGCTGCATAGTTGCATTTTTCCAGTTGCCAAATATGTTAATGTAATTAATGTAGTGATTACTTCCATTTCTGGCGCTATGGCATTTCTGCACAGTGTCGGAGATGTTAGCGTGTCTCTAATAAGATCGGTCACAAACATGATCCCTGCACCGATCTAATGTGTAGCGTCTTAACTCACTGTCATGCGTTGTGTGCAACACATTTCTTCTTCCTCTTCATGTTTTTCCATATGTTCTCCACTGCTAAAGAAGCTCTTAAGCCTCTTAAAAGTCCTCGTCCATACTCCTAACAATTTTGGACCTTAAGACCTCTTTTAAGGGTTAAGATGCGTTCTGAATTATTTTTCTTTACTAGGATCTTTTCTTTAATTCCAAGAGGAAACACCCACATTTCTAAGAATTTTCTTAGAATTTTGTTACTAGGAGCAACTCTTAGCACTAAAATTTTTCATGAATACGGGCCCTGGACTTTGAGCTTGTCTATAAAAAAAAGTCTTCACCACCTATGGACTTCCATGTTTGTTGTTTTTACAGCAGTACATCACACTGAACTTAAAGATTAAAAAATGAATTATAAATCTAAATAATTAAATTTCATAGAAAAAAATCAAATACATTATATATAACTATTTATAGAACGAAAAATCATAATTTACTTGCCCCCATGTCATTTCAAACCCAGATGTTTGTTTCTGTTCAGAAGATTCATACAGATTCCATTTACTTTGTCTTTATGAACTTTTTAAAATGTCCAAGTTTAAGCTGTATTGACGTCTAGTGGAGGCATCTCTCAGATTTCATTAAAATATCTTCATTTGTGTTTTGAAGATGAATGACATTCTTGTGGGTTTGGAATGTCATGTGGCTGAGAATTTGATGACAGAATTTTCATTTTTGAGTAGTAAACTATCCTTTTAATTTGGTTTTGATTCCTAATAATTACAAATATGAATCCAAAATAATTGATTTGAGAAGTATTCACCCATTTTAAACCATCACTAGTGTGACCAGTTGGTTTTAGAAGACACATCAATAGCTAAATGGAGATAACTTGTGTGCAGTGAAGGGCTTTCAATTGATTTTAGTATAAATACGCCATCTGGAAGGTTCAATTTGGCAAGTCAATATTGTGGCAGAACTTACATCATGAACATGAAAGCTCCAAACAACTCCACAAAGAAGTAATTAAAAGGCACAAAGCAGAAGATGGATACAAGAAGATTTCCAAGTCATTGAATATCCCTTGGAGTTCATTTAAATCTTTAATTAAGAAATGGGGAAGAGTATAGCACAGCTGAGAAAATTTTAGATTGACATATTGACTGGAAATTGTAAGTAAATAGTAAAGTAAAATGGACTGTGAAAGCGATTTCACGTTGGCTTTAAAGAACCTGAGGTGCCCACTGCAACATTAGCCTCTTCAGCAGCTTTTTTAGGATGTTTATGTCTTTTTAGCCTAACATTGAACAGACAGTGCAGAACTACTTCCACACTGTAAACAGAGGTGTATTGCTCCACAGACAGACACGATTCTTTGGTTGGAGTGATTAATTTCTCATGTATACAGGTCATCTCTTAGGCAGAGCATCTCATTCACAAGGGGCCCCATCAACAGACATTGCAAGGTTGCAATAAAAGCAGCAAACGTAGCACCGTGTACTCTAATAAATCTTTGGAGGTTAAACCCCACAGCACTAAAAACCTAGAAAGACCTTTTCATCATCCCCATAAAAGTGGCAATGTCACAGTGTTTGTGGTAAGCCACCGTCCAGGATGCTGGAATTAGTGCTCCCCTGTAATCTAGTTTAACACAGCCTACAGACAGACAGACATCCTGTATCTCATTTCATTGTTCCATCAGTTTTTGTTAAAGTTTCACTCCATCAGAGTGGATCACTTTATATTTAGAAGCTTTTATAAGACCAGAACTCAATGCGATATCAGTAGCACCAGCCATCTTGGTGCCAAAAAGTGTGACAAGGTCTACGTATATGTGGGGATGGATACTATATTGGCAGTCATATTGGTATCAGCTGATAAGTGTTCTCCATATAGGTAAAATGGGTTGATATATTTAAGCTGATAAATTAAAGCCACATTTGTAGTTGGCTTGCCTATTGCTCTATACAGATAAATTAATATGTCAATCCTCACAGACATTTTTTTTCTTTATTTTTACATTTTAGATTTTTTTTCTTCTTCATTGTAGGCCAATACTGTATTTTTCAAATAACTGTGGGGTTAAAAAAGAGCACTTTTCCTGATCAGTCTAAATGTAAGTCAATATCTAAAATCAGCCAGTATGTAGGTTATCTGCTTCAAAATATAAATATAATTTTATTCTTAATTGTCTGTCAGTGTGCATTACGTTTTAGACAGAAGTCTTTTGCAGTCTACATTTTTTTAGCATCTTACACCTTGAGCACCACATTTGTAAGACAGAGTCAGATTAAAATATTAAACCATATTAAAATAAAACTACATATATATGAAAAGTAATAAAAAGAAAAAATAAAGCATAAAAATTATTTTAAATAGTGTATTTAAAACATTATAAATGTCAATATTTTGAAGTTTAAAAAGTTGTTAGTCACGCAATTGAGTTTTCATCATTGATCGTTTGCTGGCACTTCCCTAACAAAGACTTTATTGAAATGCTAAACGAATGACTTGCTTATTATTCCTTGACTTAAGAATTTTTTTTAAACCTGAAATGTATTTGTTTCTTTTCCTTATCAGTTTGCTATTACTTCCTGTTTTTCACTAGTTATTCTCTTGCAGAGTTGCACGCACAGGGCCTCTCTACCACGGTCCATTTTGCCTTTCCAGGAATTGTCAATATATAGACAACTTCCTAGATCCTGGATATGTGGTTTCCAGTCTTTTTTTAACTGTCAGATATGGAAGCTGTGTTTACGTGTTAGAATAATCGTTTTTCCTCTTCTCTCTTTCCCCCACCTGCTCGATCTGTCCTTCCTCTCAGTGGATGATCCAGGAGCCGCACAAAGTGGCCACCTTCTTCGGCTGCATTGGGAAGGATAAATTTGGGAAGATCCTTAAGGAGAAGGCAGAGGAGGCCCACGTGGATGCCCACTATTACGAGCAGAGCGAAGAGCCCACGGGGACCTGCGCTGCCTGCATCACTGGCGACAACAGGTCAGCCACCCCTTTCCTCTAGGGAGGGCCCTTATCGCTTCCTCAGGATAGCACCCCCCTGCACACACGCAGTGCACATTCACACACCCCACCTCACTATGCATTGGGACTCACTGTTCCCTTGCCGGCTGTTCTGCTCTTTTCCGCCAGAGCTCTTGATTTATTTATTTGCCGGGGTTAGATCAGCACAGAGGTATTTTGATACACCGCATGACTTGGCCCTGAAGGGTGCTAGATTCCATGACTGAGCAGATATGTGAAACTGCTTGGGCCGAATTACGTGCTACCTACACATTTGAACGGAGCAGATTGATGTGTTTATTTAAGTGTCACTTACTATTTCTCTGCTTGCGAAAAAAATGCCATAGTAAGCATGGAAGCTTATTGACTAATCTGTAATTGTATGAACTCTGAGGATTTGTTCAAATGAACAGCAGGTTTAAACTCCTGATGGACCGCTGACACATTTTTGGAGCTTGCCCAGATAAACTTAAAGAAAGTTATATTTACTTACTTTACTTTACTTTTAGTCATTTAGCAGACGCTTTTATCCAAAGCGACTTACAAATAAGAAAAAGTAACAAACTAAAAGTCAAAACT
>JAFVLL020038745.1:0-10491 GCA_021397915.2 Tor tambroides
ACAGAGTAATTAGTAAAGTAATTTAAATACAATACTGATGATGTAATTAGTAACTGTAATTAATTACTTTTTGAAAGTAACTTACCCAACACTGGCAACCGCACACATGAAAGCTCGCGTAGTAGAGGCGAGTAGGCTAACAGCAGTCTGCAATAATATTTTGACTCATTTTTTCTACGAAAATAAAAAGAGATTTTGGTATATATATATATATATATATATATATATATATATATATATATATATATATATAATTTTTTTTTTCTATTTTTAAATAAATTTTAGTCTTGTCTTTTATCGTCAGTGATTTATATATCAACGAAGTTATAGTCACAGTTATCATTTATTGACTTTATTGTCATCTCGTCCTTGTGTCCTTTTAGACATGGGAAAAAAGCTTGTCAATGAACATTTTTCATCATAGTTTTCATTAAAGAAATTAACACTACTGAGTTGTTTTGTTTTTTCCATCATTTTGTCAATCAAACATACTGAAATCTCTGTAAAATAAAAACCTCTCTTTTGACAAATTCCCAAAATTATGGTTAAACAGGTATTGGTACATGTAATTTGGAAACTAGGTAAGCAGAGAGGCTAGTAAATGGAGTTTTGTTCGTTCCATTCCCAAAACCTGCAATTAATCTTGAAAAATACAAGTGTTGGATCAGACTCTGCAGTAGACAGCATGAACTTGCAAATTTTGAATGATCATCCATCCAAAAGCAAAACATGTCTACGTTTCCATTATAAGGTCAATTGAGGTCCTTTCAACCTAAACTTTACCTTTAAAGTCTACTACTTTATTTTTTTTTTTTAGGGAGCTCCAAGAATTTTCCTTCTGACCAAGAAGAGCTTGGTTCTGGCTGATCAGAAGACTGGCCAGGTAAAGGCCAGCGTTCCCCTGCTGGACCTCAGCAGTGTTTCTGTGAGCACACAGAGCGATGGCTTTTTTGCCCTCAAGCTCAAAGAGGTATGACATAAAATAACTCATCTCATGTAGGGCACCATGTGAGTCAGGACCACTATTGACCGTGATCTCTCTTTAGGGTTCTACATCTGCAGCCAAAGGTGACTTCCTGCTGAGCAGTGATCGACTGATTGAGATTATCACCAAACTTCATCGCATTGGTGCTGCTTCAGCTGACAGAAACCAGATCAATATCGATATTTCAGATGAGTAAGTGTCCAACGTTTCTGTGTAACTTGTTTCCTCAGTATCACTCTTGTGGGTTAACTTACTCTCTCCCTTTCAGGTTCTTAGTGCAGTTCAAGCAGGACAAAGTGTGTGTAAAATTCATCCAGGGTACACCAAAGAACGGCAACGGTGTCACCTGCAAACGTAAAAACAACCGTCTTTTGGAAGTGTCTGTTCCATCACCGTAAGGAGCGATTGGCTCGGCCCACTGAGGGGTGTCATCTCTGAGATTCTTCACTCCCCCAATCCCGTAATGATCGTGCAATTATTTTGATCCTGTCATTTCTGATTCTATATAGTCAAATCAGCAGGTTTTTGGCACCTAAAGATTTAACTGCTTCCCCACTTTGAACAGTGGGGTGAAAGTCCATCGTTCTCTCTTCCCAATTTGTGGGACTGATGAGAACTAGTCTTTAATTGAAATAATAATAACCATTATGATTACAGTGAAATGCTTTGAGGCTGGCAATGGCTGAAGATTCGCTTGGCGAATCTCACTTCATGCTCTGCTCAGCAATAGCCATGTCTCTAAACCATTGTGTTTGAGCCTCTTGCTAGGAGAAACTTTGTAAATAGAGATGCTGAAGGGTATTGTTGGGCTCCTAGAGGGATGCTGAAAAGCTACAAAATTTAAGATTGCACTTTTTCACTAGGGTGGTGGTTAGGAAAGACTGGTTGGTTGGTTGGTTTATGTTTCTGTTCTTTTCTCATCTTGTGTTTCTAGCGCAGAACAGTCATTTATTGGGAAAAAAAAAATTACTCATCTGACTTTTGCCAAATAATAAGGTATTTTGCGATCCAAAACCTTGTGCCATTTATCTGTTCCTCCCCAGGAGAAAGGGATTATCTTGTATACGTTATAGTGCAGACACTTTCTTATTTATAAGCCAAATAATAATGATTCTTTTCAGTTTCATGATAAATGCCAAACAATATCATTTTAAATCCTGCTTTTTCACATGTATTATGTTTATAAATACTTGCTTTATTCTTTACATACATTAAATCAGGGTATTATCATGAAATTCACTTCCCCAGTTTTAGCATGTCACTGAAATGCGATGTACTATACCTGCATCATTCATATATATTCATGCAGGGCATCGTTTGAATTCACGGGGCCCAAATACCAACCATGGCCCTGCATTTATGATGCAATCTCCAATGCTGTAAAGATCTCCAATAAAAAGTAGACATGGCAATTATGCGTATGTGGAAATGCCTCCATACAGCAGGAAGACTTGATTCGCACATCTGGGTTGAACTGGTGAGCGCTTGTTTCAGAAGGCCTCACAGAAGAAAAACTGACACTAACAACCTGAACGCTGGTACGATCTTTGCTAAGTCCGCTTCAGTCAGTCCTTTTACTTAAAGCTGCATGTATATGAGCTGTAGAATTTGTGTGGACCTTGAATGGAAGGAGGCTAATAATAGTAAATGGTATTTGTTGTCGTATAGCTGTATCATGGCAAAATCTATATGCTTTTTTGCCACTGGAATGTGGGCTGCATCATTTTATTTTTGGCTCACTCACATCTGCTAATAATAAATGCAGTGTTTTTCTTAAGGTCTGACCCACATTGTTTTTTTGTTTTTTTTAAGAGTGCAAAGAGCCATGCATTCTTTGGACGCAAGGCACACAATACACTATGCTTAAGTATACGTTGTTTACCAAGATCATGGATGATGCTTTTTTCAGTCATATTTAATGTGATATTTTCTTGCGTTGTTTTAGTGGACGTTTTGTACTCCTGAATTTCTGAAGACAAGGCCCGCCAAAGTAACTTCTCTGCTTCTGCTTCAGTTCCACAATGCTTTTTGATGTGTTTTTGTAATTTTACAGTAAAAGCATAACTAGAGTTTAGGGGAGTGGATGTCGTCATCTTCAGTACAGGACATTTGTGGAAGCTGAATTACTTTATGATCTAGAATTCTGTATAGTGTCCGTCTTTCATGCAGTAAGCTCTGGCTTCTCCTCCTCTTCCATGTCAGGAGTTTGAATTGAAAGAAAGGAAAATAATTATGCATTGTTGTGTGCCTAAATGTAACATGTTCTGAAAGACATGAAAACATGGAAGTGTTTCATTAACTACTAAGTGTAATAAATGACAAGTAATCATTTTTTAAATTAAAGCAATAAATAAATGACTTTGGATAATCAGTGTGGTTTGTTGATTTGATAGTGCTCTGAACTAAGATGAATGAATCAATTTACAATGGATTCAAAATTGTTTGTAAATCAGTACTAAACATTTCACATTTCTCAGTGTTAACAGCTGTTCATACAATTCAGCTTAATTTTTATAAAATATAAATTAATATATTTTGTAAAATATAAATTGTTGATTATAAATTCCTAATATATAATCTATATTAGTAAGCAAATAAAACACATGGATGCACCCAAGTAGTCATTTAATGCAGTATACCTGGATTGGGAAAAGCTATACATACAATGATATTCATTTAAATTATGTTTTAATTTTCCTTTTTTGAATGACTGATTTTGCATAATGTTTGTCACCTTAATACAAATTCAAGTAAAACTCAGGAATTCAGTTCACAAGGCACTCTCAATGAAGTTGGTACATGACTCTGTTGAACACATATTTCCCAAATTTACTGGCTTGCTGGATCCTCTCTCTGGGACTGAACTTTAAACTTGGGTGTAGAATGGTATAAATTTTCAACCATTTAACCGATCAACAACTTCATTACACCAATATAAGAGGTTAAACCCCAAGGAAATGTAGTTTCTATAAACACATCTTTTAACAGAAAGTACAAATAACTGCAGAAGAAAGAGATCCCCCCCTTGCCTATGTGCAGCTCAGACCAGATGTTTTCCATCACATCTGGAGAGTTGTCCCGGGTTGAATTCTGTGGCTTGAGGAGACTGCTGGTGGCAGGTCTCTGGAGTAGTCCTTGACAGATTGTGGATGTAGTGTTTAAAAATAGCACCCAACTGCAGAGCTACCCTCCCAAAGTTCCCACCATTGCGCAGTCTGGGAACACAGTGGAAGCCAAACCCCCTGCAACAGGCCATCCCATAGACACACCCAGATTAGCTTGTTAACTCAGCCCCTAAAATCCTGTCATCGAACTGTGCTCTGTTAAGTTCATTCATTATGCAATAGACCTGCAGTGGTATTGTTTAATTTTAGTAGTCACCAAATATATTTTATGTAAGACTAGCCCCTAATATTACCAACTCCCAAACCCATAGTATTTTTTGCAGTCTCTGTGAATTTTATTGATGGCTGTGACTACTCATAAAATAACTGGTGATATATGGTCATTGCATTATGTACATGACTAAGCTCACCTGTGTTCTGTGGTTATACTTAAGCGTTGAACAAAATTAGAGAAGCTTCAGCTGTAATGTTTGTGAATGGAAAGCAGTCAAGATGCTTCAAATCATGAACTATCAATACGAGCTGCACTGGCCTTTGGCGCCATCTTGTGTATAAATTACAGAAGCTGCAACACAATAATGCAGAAGAAACGTGAACTTTTTTGATTTTACAGTTGTTTGGGCTGTTTGTATATTTTCCATGAACATGGCGTCATTCACAGGGAAAATTACAGCACTGGAAAAATCAGTCATGACTTTATTGTGCCTCTAAAAACTGAAATTGCCATGGGCCCCCAAACAGCTGGAGGCCCTGATAATCATCACCAACTCCTCCCCAGCAACAGCCCTGATTATCTCCTCTAAGATGTCAACAAGAACTTTCTGTTTCGAGTGAATTTGATCCACAGGTCTTCAGAATACTTTCTTATCATCTAGCATTGATTTAAAAAAAAAAAGAAAAAAAGGTCAGGTGACAGTCTCTGTGTGCACTGGAATCCAATTGAAATTTGTTACGGACACTATGGTGTTATGAAGTGAGTGTTAAGCAAAAACAGCATTAATCTAATTGTTGCGATTGTTGAGCTAGATGCAAATTGTAGCTGCAATGCACCTGTTACATTTCATTATGTATTTTTCAAAAAAACTTCGTCAATTTAATATTTAAAGGTGCCATAGAATGGAAAACTGTATTTACCTTGGCATAGTTGAATAATAAGAGTTCTGTACATGGAAATGACATACCGTGAGCCTCAAACACCATTGTTTCCTGCTTCTTACGTAAATCTCGTGAATAAAAAAGACCACTGAAAAATAGGCGAATCAGAACATAACACTGACTGTGACGTAACAGTCGGGATCACTAATAGTTACGCCCCCAATATTTGCATGTACCCGCCCATGTTCTAGGCCAGCCGCCAGCCGAATCATCAGAAGTTCTGCAGGTATTGTGAAGAAACAAGCGAGGACAACAGCGAAAATGGCAGATCATGGAAATAAATGTTATGTTCCAGGCTGTGCAGGGATGGGTTGGTGTCTGTATTAAAGAAAGGCACAGAAAACGAATAATGTGTTCTAATAAAATAACGCAAGCCACTAAAGGGACATGGTTAGCTCCTTGCTAGCGGTAGCCTGTTACATTGCAGTAGGCTACATAAGATTTCACTTACCATATAAACAGAGTAAGGAGAGATGACTGAGGATGATGGCAAATGATTTACAGATCCTGAGCACCACTGACAAGCATCTGATCTTGTAAAATGTGTGGTAAGTACTGCCACTCCATAGTATAAACAGAGTTCGTGCGATCGCGAATCTCGAAAGCTGAAGTGAAAGTAAAACGCGATCGTGCATTCGAAAGCAGTTTCAGTGCCCAGCATATTAATTGCAACTCCCTGATGCCCGCATTTTATATACAGTATAATTACCCGACGATATAACTGCGCCAGAAAGTATTGAAATATATATTTTCCCCCTGTTTCTTTCCTGTGAGCTACTGAAATGACCTGCACTGTGAAACAGCCAATCAGAGCAGAGCACAACATTATTATTCATGACCCTTCCAAATAAGCCAATAACAGGCCATTTCATTCTAGGGAGAAATCCTAGGGTTGTAAATGCACATGTAAAACTGTTTCTGGAGAATTTTTGCCCTTACCTAAGCCACATACCTTCTATGTAGATATCAGAGAACAATTTAAAATGTTGTATCAATGCATTCTATGGCACCTTTAAATTTTTTATTTATATGCATTTTTAGCCTCTTGGGGTCCTCACAAAAAATTTTCACATGATATGTATACAATTAAACGACATAGTGGAAGTGAACTGCTATTAATGACGTATGGTTCTGTAAAACTGTGTGTTAGTGTGTGTTCTCGCTCAATTTCCTGACAAGTGAGACTGACGCAGTGCAAGCAGAGAGAATGTATTTTTACCTTTAGCAGAAATGGACTCCAGCGTTCCTTAGAATGTTTTCAATACATTCATTGCACATAGACATGTCATTCTGTGTTTATGCTTTGTAAAAAAAAATCAAATGTTCAAAAATCAAAGTATAAAAGTGAGACAAGCATCACTCTGCATGTTGCCACCTGTTGCATCGTCGGTGTAAATTATTTGAGTAATCGTACTACTATACAAGTCTTTGGGGAATCTGTAGTTTACTCACATTAGTAACAATATTCTGGTAATACCTTTAACTCAATTACATTTGCAAGCAAAATAATAATAATTTCTACTCTATTACAATTTCATGTAGACTTTGAAGTACAAAGTACATATAACCCCATTTCCAAAAAAGATGAGATATTTTGTAAAATGCAACATAAACAAGAATCTGTGATTTGTTAATTCTATTTAACTGATAAAACTACAAAGAAAAAGATTTGTAATGTTTTTACTGATCAACTTATTTGTATGTTGTAAATATAAACAAATTTGGATTTGATGGCTGCAGCACTCCAAAAAAGTGAAAAATAAAAGTGAAAGTAAATTAAATTATAGAATAGCTAATTTAAATTTAAAGCATTCCACAATAAGCAGATTAGCTGGTATTAGGTGAGGGCATAATTATTGGGTTTAAAAAAAAGCAAAATGGGTCATGGTTTACCACTTGGTGCCTAACTTAATGAGAGAACTGTCAAACCATTCAGAAATATCATTTCTTAATGCAAGACTGCAAATAATTTAGGTCTTTCATCATCTACTGTACATAACATGTGAAAAGATTCAGACAATCAGGAGAAAGAGTGTAAGTGCTTGATTGGCCTGCCTACTACTGAGAATGTGTGGTGCATCGTGAGTGGGTGAAGTCTCGTATCAATGCCACTTTAAAAAAATTGCAACAATTAGTCTCCTCAGTTCAGTAATGATTAAAACTTGTACATAGTACCACATATAATTGTATATCGAGATCACGATAAAAATTCTAAAATCTAAATCTAAAAAAATCTAAACAATGATAAGCTCTGGACATTTTTACTCAATATTAATTGCATATATATATATATATATATAACAGAATTTAGGGGAAAATTAAAAAGATTTCATGGAGCCCTAAATTAAAAACTCTGTGGGGTTTAATTTTGAAGAAACAAATTGTCTTTACATTCATTCTCAAGGTCTAAAAAACATGTGGAACGCAAATCTTTCCCCATTAATGGTAAATAAATATTGTGATAAACATCAATATCTTATGATATGGAAAAAATATTGCAATAATATTTTTGGGCATATCGCCCAGCCATAGCCAGCCTGCTCCTGTTTACAGGCCCAGCACACTTCCGCTGCACTTTAAACATGTTTACCACATATAATTAGCTAGTCTGTTATAGATGAAATTTGTTGAAAAGAACAACAGGTTTAGCAGCTGTGGTATCTTTAATTTGATCAAGACCTGGGCACATATATAACAGTTCCAACCCATCAACCTCTGAGATATTAGTCCAGCATGCTTCTGCTTTGCCACTCTGCTGGGAGCCACCCCAGATGGGACTTGAACCCACAACCCTTAGCTTAGGAGGCCAGTGCCTTATCCATTAAACCACTGGAACTGTTTTGGAGTACCTCACTTGCCCTATTAATCTCATTCATGTGGCCGTTAAAAAATATACAGTCTTCTTGGTGAATGACATGAAAGGATCAAGTGGCTTTAGGTTTTCACGCTTCCGCTGCGCCACTCTGCTTACCTTGACAAGAAACCCATACACCGGTTCTTTCAACGCCACTTGAGTCTGAAACACATTACTGGCAAACCTATTATAGATGAGATTTGTTGAAAACCATAAGAAGTTCAACAGCTGCTGCAGGTTTAATTCAAGCAGGTCATAGGCATGTATATAAGTCTGACAGGTTTAGTTGAAGATGGTTTCGATCCATCAACCTCTGGGTTATGAGCCACTTCCGCTGCACCACTCTGCTGTAAACCACTCCAGATGGGACTCACACCCACAATCCCTTGCTTAGGAAGCCAGTACTTTATCCATTAGGCTACTGGGGCTGTTGTGAACTGTCTCACTTAAGCCACTAATTCCCCATCTCATTCAGGTGGCCCTAAAAACACACACACCCAGAGTCTTCTGGACAAACGACTACTATGTGAGGACCAAGTAGCCTTGGGTTTTCACGACCGCACTTTGAATATTGTCCCTTTTTTGGAGCTCAGGCATGTATTGAAGTTTAAAAACATTCTTAGCAGAGGATGGTTTCAATGCATTGACCTCCGGGTTATGCGCCCAGCATGCATCCGCTGCTTACCTTGATGAGAAACCCATACACCGGTTCTTTCAATGCCACTTGAGTCTGAGACACATTACTAGCTAACCTATTATAGATGAGATTTGTTGAAAACAAGTTTAACAGCTGTTGTAGGTTTTTCTCAAGAATGACATAGGTATGTGTATAAATTCAACAGGCTTAGCAGAGGATGGATTCAATCCATCGACCTCTGGGTTATGGGCCCAGCACGCTTCCGCTGCGCCACTCTGCTTGCTCCAAAAATGGCTCACATACACCTGTGTGTTCGAATCGCCTTGAAATTAGGCACTCATTACGAGCTACTTGGTCATGGATGAGATATTTACATTTACATTTACATTTAGCAGACACTTTTATCCAAAGCAACTTACATTGCATTCAAGTTACAGTTTTACATTTTTATCAGCCCAATTCCAGATATGTTGAAAACTATGACAGTTTTAGACTAGAAATATGGCAGATTTTCGTCAAGCAGGACCGTGGCATGAATATAAGTTAAACAGTGTTCGCAGTGGATTGTTATAATAAAATGCACACTTTATCATAACTAACAAAATGCAAACAACTGTCTATAGCAAAATATTAGAAACTCCTGAAATAAATAAACACCCCTCTCTGATTTTCAACATGATGGTACAGTCCAATTTCCTCTGGCACAGCACAAGATTGGAAACTGAAGCACCGCCTTTCTCTTTGTTCGCTGACACATGGAATGTGGCTTTTCACTGCATGAACTAGTGTGATCTGGGATTCGGGTAAAGAATTCAAACAGCAAAAAGAAATATAAGAAGAGTGCACCTTTCTGTACGTTCAAGATATTAATGAACTGTTAACTATTTGTTCTGTGTTTGCTTCTTACACTTATAATAGATAAGGGAATTTAAAGAAAGTAACAAAGCATATTAAACACATTAAATCTTTCAAACTATTAAATTACAAAATGATTATCAATTAAAAAGTGACAGCAGAGGATTTGTTTCAATCCGTCGAAACTTGCATTTAGGCAGACATTACTAGCTAGTCTGTTGTAGAGGAGATTTGTTGAAAACTGCAAGAGTTTTAGCAGCTTTTCTTCAAGCAGGACACAGACACATTTGAAATTTCAACATGCTTAGCAGAGGATGGTTTCAAACCATCAATCTCTGGGTTATGGGCCCAGCACGCTTCCGCTGCGCCACTCTGCTGTAAGCCACCCCAGATGGGACTCGAACCCACAATCCCTGGCTTAGGAGGCCAGTGCCTTATCCATTAGGCCACTGGGGCTGTTGTGCCTTATCCACTTAACCCACTAATTCCCCATCTCATTCAGGTGGCCCTAAAAACACACCCACCCAGAGTCTTCTGGATGAACAACTACTATGAGAGGACCAAGTGGCCTTAGGTTTTCACGACCGCACTTTGAATATTGCCCCTTTTATTCAATACTATATGTCTGTGGACTGCAAGAGAGGGGCGTAACAGGAAGGGGGCGTTACTTGTAGCAGGGGGTGTTACTTGAAGTTGTCCAAATCACACAGAACCACGCATTATTGTAAGGGGTAGGTGTAGACGTTAATCACACAGAACCACGCATTATTGTAAGCGGTAGATTTAGGGTTGGGGTAGATGTAGACGTTAATAAAACACAATCTAATAGGCAGAAAATCTGTACGAGCGGCCATCTTGCCAACAACATCTCATTGGACAA